>NQII01000821.1:25494-57863 GCA_002778355.1 Clitarchus hookeri | reverse complement strand
CTGGCTGGTGTCACAGTCCCTCCTCCCCCCCCTTGCTGGAGAAGCCGACGACTTTATAGGACACGCAAGAATATTCTGGGAACTAGGACCCTCGGCGTAATGCGGCATTTAGAGAAATTTCTGGGCGATCACTATAAATACGCCGCAGGTGGACGGTCGGCAGTCGTTTGGTAGAAGTCTTTGGGTGAGTGCGGTAGCCGGTCGAAGTCGATTGCGGCAAGAGACATCGGTGAAAAGGACGGACGACGACGGAAGATTGCGAGACGACGGCGGACGAGGTGTTTGTGGTTTGAATGGACGCGAGGGCGTGAAACCCGACGAGTGAAGGCTACTGTGCATAAGGGCGCTCGGAGAACTCTAGAACATGGCGGACTGGTGGGATATGGACTAAACTGAGGTGGGACTGTATGAAAATGTGATACGGACCTTATTGTAAATATTGGAACTGTCAAATATTAACATATAATTTATTAGGTTTTGATACATTGTCTACTATGACTGATTGAAGTTATTCAATTGCATTAATTTCTTTGAGATAATTTTAAATTGTACTGATCGAAGTTTCTTAATTGTAAATAGCAAGATATATCCATTTATTGTGAGATATTTTTAATAAATCAGGAAATTATAATTAACTCTTTTATTTAATTAAGACATCCATCCCTTAACGAACTTGGTTTTAGCCCACTGACTTTTGAGAAATTGTAACGATAGACACAGCTGCTTACAATGAGACCCTTTTGACAACTAAGGGAGCGAAGTACGGAGAGGTTGTTGCAGAAGTAAAAGACGGAGCCGTGTCGGCACGTGATTTGCAGTGTTTTGTGAGGAAGGGGGAAGGGGGAGCAGGAGGGTCGCTGCCGTAAGCCTCCAGCTAGCCGAGCAAGAGGAGGAGAATGTGGAGGATGCGTGCGGGCGCTAGTGGTCTAGGCCGGGCGGGCGATNATGACGTCACTCTTGCAGAGGGGGGAGGGGGTGTCGCGCGACGCGGCGCCGAGCGTCAGTCGACCGCCGACCGGCCGGGAGTGTGTGTGCTTGTGTCCTCGAGGGAGAGAAGCGGCGTGCTGACCCAACACCTTGCAGCACGCGCACCAAGAACCACGCGGGAGGAGGAAGACCGCTGTACGTCGACACCCGAGACGAACCAACACGAGCACCGACTTCCTCCGGCCTGCCGGCTCACAGGTACGACCGCGGTGGCTTTCGCTTCCGTCCTTCCTTAGCACAATAATAACAACGATATAGTCAATTCATGATTACTTCCAACTTTTCTGAAGCCCTGCTAAAGTTATACTTACA
Source organism: Clitarchus hookeri (assembly GCA_002778355.1). Lineage (NCBI taxonomy): Eukaryota > Metazoa > Arthropoda > Insecta > Phasmatodea > Phasmatidae > Clitarchus > Clitarchus hookeri. The sequence continues at coordinate 56,564 of NQII01000821.1, read as the reverse complement.
CGACATTCTTCCACCTCGTGCAAACTAAGCTTAAGAGTCCCGTCTGCCTGCATAGTTTTTTTTTCTTCCTTTTTTGCTCGAGAAGCGCAGGAGCTATAAGGGCTACACTGGCACGCGCTACAAGACCGCCATCGCCGCTACGCGCAGTGCTCTGAACTGGCGTGCGGTGTTCTCGTAGTGCTGCGTGTACCTACGGCACTTTCAGCGGTGACCCTGTCAATTTTTTTTTTTTTATGAAAAGTCTGTAGCAAAGTTTAATACAGGCTCCTATCGTAGTTTGACTCGTGTGTTACTAGTATACGGCAGCCTGAAAAAAGCCGTTTTTGACTATATTGGACGGCTCCAAAATAATATTCACAGCATGCGTGGTAAATTTAAAGTACCATTACGTCCTCGTCTGGGGTGTGGCGTCTTTTCATGGGTAACATACTGGGGCAAGTGTGATAGTTTCGTCAGAAACCCAGGAGTTCAAACATACTGCAACGCAGCTCAAGCGCCAGGCAGGTTGAATTCTTAACTAAGTCTAGAAAATGACGCAAAAGCTACAACGCACGGCATTCGTGCGCACTCAGCTTAATGGCATTTTGTATGGGAACTATATGATACTAGGCATTACCAACACACCTGTTTTCTCCTTGTTTTTATTCATATTAATTATGTCAACAGAAGTATAAAATGCTTGTGATACACGACATATTTAGGAAACAATCTAACAGGCCATGCATGGGGTAATTTCATTTTAAAGGTTTGATTAAAAACGTGGGAAGATACCGCGAATAGTCTATAACAATGCATTGAGCACGCTACGACATGACAACACCAACAATGCGAAGGGATTTCGGAGGCGGGACCCGTATAAACTCGCAATCTGTGACGCGTAATGCCAGCGGCCACGGAATGCAATTTTTGGAAGGATACAGGAGTACTCCGAGAAAAACCCAACGGCAACGTAAGTCAGGTTTTGCTTATACTGGAATCTTGGAGTTACCCGCTGGCGAAATTTTTTTATATTTGGCCAACCGTATTTTGAGCCGCCTTCCATCTGAACATTATACTGTCTTTGAGTAATACATTAATTAATTCATTTATATGGTTTTTCATTCAACTATCAATAAAACCTAATACACAAACTACTACAACAAAGTACACAAATTAAAATACAGCCACAAATTTTGTTTAAGAAATCATAAATATTACACAAAGTATTTCATACCACGTTGTCATATTAAACCTTTCAGTCACTGAGTCCTGTTTTAGTCCGGATGCTTTTATTTTCCAATGTCGTCAACTGGTTCTGCCGTCAGTAAATGAGATTTAAAAAAGAAATCCGGTAATGCGCGATGCAAACTGTTCCATGCATGCTGGGTCATGTTGTGTGTTTTTCGCGCATTTTACAATAAGCATACATAATTAACCGAAATCTGCCGCCCCTCTAGCCTTTACTGTCCCTGGTGTTACCTCACCGGGGATACAACCTGGATCGCAGCGGCGAGAGACCTCTACGTAGCCACGTGACTGCCCGCTGCCCCACGCCACAGTGTTGGATAACAAGTATAAGCTATCTAAGGTAAAATCAGCACTTCTGAAAGCCCTGCTTAAGATCTACTTGTGTGCACGTTGGGTATTCTTCCGCCTTATGTAAGATTAACATTGTCATGGGCTTCACGCTTTATTCATACGTCGTTCAACATTATTAGAAAAGTAAATATTTTACAAATCTGCTCATTTTTACACTTAGGTGCATTGAAAAAAAAAATTAAAGAAATAATTTAAGTTATCAGATATGGTTACCTAACACTTTTTATTCGACGTTAAGGTACGGAACTACTTCCCATCCATCGTTACCAACGTCACTGGGCGCATGTCACTCAGTGCGCCCGTTAAAATATGTGCAGGTAGGAGCAGTGACTCTTTTCTGAAGTTGATTTCAAAAGTGCTCGCTTTATCGTGAACAGCCTTTAAGTAAACGTATACGTATCTGAAATGCTGTTCAACTTGCAGACCTTAGCCGTAATGTCATCTACACAAAAAATAAAAAATTACTTTGGTTATTCAGTTTTCGCTATAACAACAGTTTTAGTTTTTTTTTAACACAAAAATAAAACTTATAATTTTTTTTAAATTTATGTACGAGAAGCTGAAATATATCGCCTTAATTCATTTTAATGTATGCGTATCAAAAGTTATCTTACAAATTCATGAACAGCTACAAATTTTTAACTTACAAAAATTTTTTTATACGGAGGAGTTTTTGTATGAAAGTAAAATCTGCATATTCGAAAAGTAAAAGTATAATGTCGAATGTTGTTTTGTGATAAATGTGATTATATGAAAGAATTCGCTGTTAATAAAATTACATGTAATTTCTACAATTTGAACTTTTTTTTTATAGGATAAAGGAAACCCTTAAGGACGGCATCTCAATACTATTTACCACTAATTTAGTACAACTAGAGCATACAACTTGAAAGCCTCTGCCATTTCTTAGTCACAACAACTTAGTGAAGGGACTTGAGACACCCTACCCTGATAACGATTATAAGAGAATTATAAGAATTTATATTGTTAACAGAATTTAAAAAACTTTTCTGGGAAGGATAGTTGATGATAAACTACCATCATCGGGCCATTATTCAAGGGTCTACGAGGATCCTTCTGATTCCTGGAAGGTAACCGAAAGATGCCAGCATAGGGTTGGTGGCACATCTTTACAAAAAAATCGTTATAAGACATATATTAAATGAATTAGCTGCTTCAGACAATACCTAAAACAAGAGAACCTCCTGTGTATCAAGTTAGGCATTCCCTTGTATACTGAAAGAATTTATTTTCGGAACTAATTTTATTTTTGCCTGCGGTATTGTTCTACATGCATGTAATAAGCTACGATAAAATAGTGTCTTATTTTATTTGCGTGGGCAAACACCCTTCGCTCTCATCTCTTTGATATTTATTTAGGTATAAATTAAGAAATTAGATACTGAGAGGATTTGACTATATTAATCTCCGTGTTGTCATGAAAAATCATTATTGTGATGTTAACAATTATTGCTAGTCAACTATTACGCGCGATAATTTGTATTTTACATTACACACGCGATTAGATCTAAACGCGAAGTTAAAATTACTGAGCTGCTGTCGCTGTAGTAAGGATACCTAATAACCAAAATTTAAATTTAAATTTGATCATAAATATATATCAATAACAGAAACGCAGTCAGTCTGAATTCCAGAAAGAAATATAATTAATTTTTCTAACTGTATCAAAAATAAGTCTATTTAAACAGATAAATTACTTATTTTTATGATAAGAATCATACAATACGGTTCATTTTTTTCACTGAAACAAAAATTCAAGTTAAATACAGAAACAAAACGACAGCGCGTATCGCGAACTCCAACTTCACACGCCAGCAGAATGGCCTCACTGGCCACCAACATGGCGGAACGTCGTTCGCCGATCGGCGGCTGGATGATAGGAGTTGTAAAAATTGTAAATACGATTCCGGACCGTCATTCGAACTTCACGCATTCATAAGAGTGCGAACCATCTCGGAGGCGACTCCGAAGAGTGTTTACAATTTGTCCGTAAATCAGTGTGATTCTCTTACGTAAGGGTCTTGTTCATATACGGAAATGCGGTCCGTAAAAATGTAATGCGTAAATATCCTACTTGCGTTTTGATACTCTTTTCTCGGTAGTAAATGCGAGCATTCCGTATACATGAGAGTCTAATATAATTGTGTTCTAAACATTTTGTTCACTTTCAGATCCTTCCCGCGTACAAAAATGTCTTATGTCAATTCTTAATGTTTTTTGCAATAATCTCAAAACAAAAATATAAGTTTTTTTAACACTCCGTACGTTTGCGGAGGTTGTATTATTGGCTGTGGGTGTTTCTATCTAGTTATTGGAATTTATTCAGTTTATTTACGGAACTATTGCCAGAGTTGCAAATGAAGCGTCTTTAATTTTACCAAGACACTTGTATTATTTTTTAGTATTGTTCCGTGATTTTACTTTTCCTCGTTTTCTTTCTTTTTTTTCGCAGTGTGATATTTTGAAACTTGCGTCACAATGCTTGCATCTCGATTCGGTTTCATGTTTTCAACTTTGTCTTTAAATTTGTGTTTAAAGACACGCTTTTAAAACTTAAGCCCATTGTTCCAGTTTTTGTGGCCCCATGCATTTTCCATTTTCCATCCTGTAACTATAAATTGTTCTTGCCAATTAAAGATGTTTGCGATTATTTATTTTTTGTTATTATTGCTGTTTGTTAGTGTCTTTGTAAATAGTAGTCTGTTAACTATCTGCCTGTCAACTGGTATTCATAAGGTTCTTCTGAAGTAAAGATATTTCCTTCATATTACTGCATGTGTATAGGGCAGTTAAAACATGGGAGATTTTAACGGTGGAGTAAAACACGAGCTACCATAATTTTGCCAGGTTTCAAATTAGTACGAATATCGTAGAAGATGAAAATAAAATGACACGGAAAGGAAATTATAAATATATTGTTGGTGGTAGTATTTTGCATATGTTGTGTAACTGCGAATGAGTGGAAGTTACAGTCGACATCCGATTTTAACCACACCCTACTGGGTTGATTAAAGGACCAAACTTGTGCTTCTTTAACAAGAATTCGTGGTTAATACGGGGTAAACTTTTTTATGTTTATGGTTGCTTTTATACACAGCATAAACAAACCAATCATATGAAACTTCCATCGGAAATAAAAACTTTGCAGGTTTGTCTCCTGTGCAGGTTATGTTGCGGATTCGAATTTAATTGTGCGTACAAAACACTTTCAGCGTGGTTTCCTGTAATTGATTGACATATGGCATTCAGTGCCTGAAAAATCTGTAAAGAGAACAAGTTAAAAAAACTAACCCCGTTTTCATTTTTCGTTTCACCTAAGGAACACAAAAAAAAACTCTGGAACCACGTGATTCCACCACCATCACATTACCACCACAACCACCACCACTTTGTCACCACTACCATTACCACGCCATCATTACCACCACTGTCGTTACCATTGCCGTGGACTCGGTGAATAAATTGCACCGTTTCGTCTATCGAGTGAAATTGTCAGATAGTTGGAAACATGAACCGGTGACTGTTACATCGTTTCTTAATTTTACGTCCATTAAAATACTATAGCGATATCTTATAGAAACAGTTTCGAAGCACCTCGTCACTTGTTACGTACAAATACATTATACTGTCCACTGATACCATATTAATATTGTTTAAATCTTAAATGTGGTTAAATAACTCAGTTAAATGTATAAAACGTGCAGATATTCCCCGTCTCAAATAAAATGCGTCCATGAATCAGTTCACGTAAGGAATGCGAAACCATAATTAATATGGAATTTTGTGAAACCTTAAAAAAACTATTCATTAGCAAATAATGTTAAAATAATACAGATACGTATTTCGTTTTGTGCAGAAGTAATTATAGTGTAGTAATTGTAAATGAGGATATCTTACATTTATCTTATTTAAAACCCACCTATCGTTTTCTATTTCTTCTTGGAATTAGTTTGTCCGTGATTATAAAATTGTTACTTAAATAATAGTTTATCACTTTCTCAAAAGCAAACTTTTGAATGTGCTAACATTATTATTATTATTTAGCATACCTGCAATTTCAATTCGCATGCAAGAAAATTTCCCACAGATTCGCTGAAAGAACAATGTAACGAGTCAGTCCATTTTTTTTTTAAAAAGTGCTTTTGTGTGCGAATTTCCCACGTTTACCCACGGTCTAGGCCAAACCTCCCAAGGCTCCCTGTATCATTACGTAACTGGGCAATAAGCCGTTGTTACGCGGCCTGTGATTGGCGTGCGAGCCAGCTGACTGCCTCAGTGGCTACCAGCGTAGTCCTGTCTGCAAGTCCTCTGTAAGTGAGTTTGTGGAACATTTCTTTGCATGTGCAGTCTATTCGCTGTTTCTTCGCACTTTTTGAATCAAACCTTTGAAAAATCGCGTCATGCGTGACGTGTTTTTGTTGTTTCCTAAATATTCCAAGTATCACAAGCATTCTATACTTGTGTTCATAAAAAGTACCTTATTTTTGGATAAATTAAAAATTTTATTTATATTTTAAATGTAAATTATAATATTTCAAGTTATAATTAATAAAAATAAAAAAGTGAGATAACAGGTGTGTGTTGGTAACGCCTGGTAAGAAATAGTTCTCATGAAACATATTAACACACTGAGTGCGCACGAATGCGGAGCGTTGTCCCTTTGGTGTAATTTTCTAGACTCGGTTAAGCTTTGTAGGGGCCACGGTGGGTCGCCTGCCACCAAGGAGGCCGGGTAATCGGATTTTTGCATGTTGGAATCGTGCCGGACGATGCCGCTGGTCGGCGGGTTTTATCGGGGACCTCCCGTTTCCCCCATTCCTTACATTCCGGCGCTGCTCCATACTCACCTCAACCGCCCTCACCGGCTCTCAAGAACTCGCTGTTAAGAGCTGCCCAAATATCTTCTCTCACACACTCACTCGGTTAAACCTTGCTTGCACGAGGTGGAGGAATACCCTGGGTGTAGAACAACTTTAGAAGGATTTCAGACAAATATGAAATAACAGTTAATGGAGAATAATATATCGTTTTTGCCTATAAACACGACAATTTAAGTCGTGCTAGAAATTTCCCATTTCGAGAATATTACCAGATTCGGAAGTCTGAATTTAAGAATATGAACACTTATTTTAGTAGTGAATTAGCGAGAATTATTTATAAAGGAGAAACTAATTTCAGGATGTAATTGATAAAAAGATATTTGAGATTCAAACAAGATAAATGTTAAATACTACACTATACTTAATTTTGCACAGAACGAAATGTGTCACTGTACTCTGTTACGGTATTAATAAATCGTTTTACATGTTTCAAAACAATTTCATGCTAATTGCGGCTTCGCATTTATTACGCGAGTTAATTCATGAACGCACTTCAAGACGGGCTTTCCATAGCAGTGAAAACACGCACGTCAGCTGTACAGTAATCACTCTCTGTCGCGACATCGAACGGCTCTTCTTCCCACTAGAACTGTCAAAACCACGTGTTTCCGACTGAGATTAGCACAACGTTTGCATACATGTTTTAAGACGTTACTAAACTTCTGAGTTCTGACAGTGCAGTGCCACTGAGATATGATAATCAAGTTGCACAAAACATTTTACTTTGTAAAATCAAACTTAAAAAAAAGTAAAATCTCTATTTTGAGATAAGGTTTTAACAATTCTTATGGCAGTTTGTAAGTGGATGTTGAGGACGCGCAGAAAACTGAAATCATTCTACTTCATCTTTAGTGTACACTCCACAGGGAGTTTACGTTTCCCAGCTGGTTTGCCCCCGGATTTACACACGCGAGAAACAAGGGCTATGGAAAACTATCGGAATTGCCCATTAATCTTGTTGAAGGTTAGTCTCCAGTTTGGAATTAATGAAAAGCTCTCAGTAAAACGTTTATTGGGAGCTTGTGCAGCGAGGCTATTTCAATATGATGAAAACCTTTTTCGGTTATTTGCTTATTTAAAATTAAATGTCTGTAATATTCCATGCGTTTCAACTTGAAGTAATATGAAATTGTAACGCGAAAATCTTGTGAGTTTACGCTGTTTCTTTCGATATTAGTCAACTCTTCAACGTCGTGGTCGCCTATATCGTCTGTGGGGACCTCATAACAACTTGTAAGATCTTCCAATCGGCAGAGCAAGACAATTTCCCCTTGAAGAGTGGGTGGGTGGGTGAGAAGTAGTTTGTAGTGCGTGTTGGCAACGAACACATAAGCGAACACATAAAATATTTAAATCCAAAAAAGTTAAAAAAAAAAAAAAATTATAAATTTTGCCCAATTAAAACAAAAAAACTTACAGACAGCATAAAAAACATAACAAGCCAGAAATAAGGTTTTCAAAAAGTCAGACAAGACAATACCAACGAAAGGGCTAAAATAAAAAAAACAAGATAATATAAGATATAAGAAAAAATAAAATTACATAAAAAAATGGAAAAATAGTAGCTATAAATAGGGGTTCTGAGCACACAGGCATCATGTGGGGGCGCCTGGGAGCCATGGTGGTAATCTTGAATTACGCCCCATAGTCGCCATCTTGTATGACCTTGACCTTTGTCTGAAATATTGCTGTACATCCGAGATGACGCTAATGTAAATATGTACACAACATTACCAGGAAATTTTACTGTTTCAGTCTGTGTCCTTATTTAAAAGTTACAGTCATCGTCGTTTCGTTGTTGTCAATGCACAGCGAATGCTCCTTTGCGCCGCCCTCCATTAACAGGCAAGCAGTGTCGCAGTTTCAAGAGCTCAGATCAGAGAATGCAAGCGTCAACCTGCTGTCACTCTTGTGTGTTCGCCACTTCGAAGTGAGGCGATGCAAGTGAGCTCGTTCTGACGTCACGACCGAGAGTAGCTGCAGCCATCAACATCCTTTCTGAGAAGTGGTCAAAGCTTGTGCCGTCAGCTCGCAAGTAAACGTCATTTCACGCAATCGAATTGCGCCTCAGTCTTTAAAGTTTTAGGTTTCATTATTAATATTCTCTGCTTGTAGGTAGACCTACTTATCTCTGTATTTCAATTCCTCCCCTGAACGTTGCCGAGAAAAAAAAGAGACCGGTAGAGTGCGTTTTAGCGTAAAAATCATTGTCTCGACCGTATGTGTTACTCCTAAAAGTTTTCTTTAATGGTCTAGCAAAATCTCATATGCTGTTCATTTGCAGTAGTCGTGTCTGATGGATACGAGGAAACGTCTAACTCGAGTGACAGTAGATTCATGAAGTGTCCCGATAAAAATTACGAGGAAATACCAATTAAATAATAATTTTTTAAATAAATTATTCTGTTGGTTTAGTAGGGAATCTGTGTAACTCCATGCCTGAAATCGTGGAAATAATGCCAGGGAAATTACTCTAGTTTAATAAGACACTGCCGTAAGTATCCTGCCCAAAATTGCACACATAATTCTGCAGTGGACACATTCCTTCCAAATTTGTATCCCTCACCCTCCACCAAGCACCTTTCAGATGCGTCTGAAATTTACCCCTGCTACGATGGGAATGTTGTAAATGGGATAAGTTATTTTAACCCCCCCCCCCAGATTGGTACATAGACAGAATATCAAATTGATTATTTATACAATTGCACACCCTAATTAGCCATATTCGACTATTCCTCTTGGAGTTCGAACTCTTGTAAACATTTGGCTGGAAAGCAAGACTAGTAGTTCTACGAAGGATGGACTTTCAGTTCAGTTGTTTCCTTCATGTCATTCTTCTTGGCCTGCGACCATCTTTAACTCTGAATACACTGATATTTTATAAATGCATGTTTTCCACTGTCTTGTATATGAGTCGGTCGTTTTCCGGTGTGGCCGTCGTTATTCTCTCTGCAGTTTCCTTCGTCGACACTGGTATGTCATAAGGCCAGCTTGTACTCTTTACGAAAAAAAAACCCTGTATTTATTGACAGTTAGTGATGTATCACAACAGGAAAGTCGGGCGATAACTCAAAAAGGACCTTAAATTTCACTTGAGCTAGATACTTATTCTTGACATGTATGTTATCCTCGTAAGTGATTACGATGTTTATCAGTTCACGAAAGCCTGGTCACTATACATTATTAGTAATCTTTACTGAATCGTACTGTCGCACGTTGGAATCGTGCCGGACGACACCGCTGGTATGCAAGTTTTCTCGGGGACCTCCCGGTCCCCCCGCCCTTTCATTCCGGCGTTACTCCATACTCATCTCACTTCACTTTCATCGGCTCTCAAGACCTTGATGTTAAGAGCCACTCAACTCTCTCCACTTCACTTTTCACAGATTGAGTAAAGATGGAAGTGACCCCACCGGGAATCGAACCAGGTTCACCTAGGTGGAAGGTGAGTAGTCTGACCACTACACCACCTCGGTCCCTAATCTGTGAAGACACCAGCAGTAAGATGTCCGGCATTGGTCTATGAGCTCGTTTGTTTCAAGTCTTCATTTTATTACCGGGGTACAGAATAAGTAAGTGCAAAGAAGTGAAATGCCATGGCGGTTCTTTTGACGTGGGTGTATCCATTCTCTGGTTGGCTGCGTGAGGCTCTGGGAGTGGTCCTCGAGTATGATTGGCTACCGCGTGCTGCAAAAGACTCCTTATTAACTGGGCCAGGGGGGTGACACTCTACTGTATAGGCCCTATCAAGCCACTATTTCCTAAGATCACAGCCGTGTTGCAAACACCAAAAATACAATGAAAATGTATCCACTTTTTTTAAAATTGTAAACTCTAGGAACAACCAAAATACCTTTTCTCAGTTTATTACTACGAGATGGTTAGAAATAAAATTTCACTTTTAATGCATAGCAAATTACACAAAGACCATTTTGTAACTTCTCTCTATAGTTGCACAGTTGCCGCTCTGTTCCACTTGATGCTTTGTAAATGTGTTTTGGAATTTACGTTGCTTGCTTAATCAGTACACATTTGTAAACACAGAATGCTATTTACATCATGCTCGTTCCAAAACCACGTTTACTTTTGCTTTCCTCAGCTGTTACTCTCTGTTACTAATACTCTACACTTTAAGAAATTATTCGTGAAATTACCACATCAATGTATACGAATAGAGGGAAAGTGCGAATAGTAAAGTATTTTCTCATACATCCGTGGTAGCGTTCCTACATTCACTCACGAAACAGTCAAATGCGTACGGAAGTCCCCGACCTTGTATAGTAACGACGCTCAACATCGCTATATTTGCAGTCTGACATGTGGAATTATTTCCGTACAGTTTATAGGTTAACAACTTCCATTACAGTTTAGGAAGTTAACCAGAGAAATTGCGTACAGTGCACTCTCGGAGCAGTTTTTTGGAACGCCGCCCTGCATACTAAACTGCTCCACGGTCAGGGGTCGAAGCCGTTAGAAGCATAGCCGGATGAGCCCGGCACGAACGACCAGCATTGTTCAGAGCGGCGAAGAGACGTGAGATAACGGTGATCGGTCGTGTCTGCTAGGTCACGACACTGGGCCCAGAGCCTCCACGACTGTCACGTGAGAGAGTGAACTCCCGCCTGCGTCGCTGTGATTGGTTCACGGTTAAGGCCGTTTCACTATTAACTTAACGGGGAGCTCGTTATGTTAACTTTGCGTTATCGTTATGCTCAGGAATACGAGTATAGGTTTCATTGAATTCATCACGAATTCCATTCTCTATCCGCGTGAGAAGTTAAATCACCCCAACGTAAATGTTATTAGTGTTCAAGAATGTTTCTCTCCCTTCTCGCCATATTTCACGATAATTTTATTTTACCTCATTATCTGAAAGAGATTTATACAAGGAGCACGTTAATTTAAATATCTGTGTTGAAATTATTATAGTTTTCAAAATATAGAAACGAAAATTAGAAAACTCTGGAATATGGGAGGCCAAGTTTATACCCTTCTTATTAATTTAGCCGAATAAATTAAATGTCATGTCATACATATACACATGTTGATTAAGTATCAATGATATTTTACGATGGGTACTCGGGTACTGGTATCCTGAATCTCTTTTAAAATAGGAATGGATGTTTTTAACAACACATTTTTATTCGTCCAAGAAAAACTATTTAATATTAATATCATTTTCTGTTGGACGAATAAAAATGTGTTGGCAAAAACATCAATACGTTTTTCAAAATATATTTATGATGCCGGTACCCGAGTACCGATTGTTAAATATCCTTGATACTTAATTAACATGTTATGGGTATGATATAGATTACATGATATTTTATTTATTAGGCAAAGTTAATTATGAGTATACAAACTTAAGCTCCCATAATTCTAAATTTTCAACTTTTCTGTGCCATATTTTGAAAACTATAATCATTTGACAACAAATATCTACATTTTTGTGGTCCTTATAAAAATTCCTTTCAGATAATGAAACAAATAATCGTGAAATATGACCTTAATAATTACGTAAGGTCATAAGTCGTATTGTATTTTCTACCTCATTTCCCGTAACGATCATTTCACTAAGTTTGTACCTGAAGTTCAGGATAGTACTGTATACAGACAATACGGATACGGTTAAAGTAAAACTACGACAGCACGCCAGTTTACTAGCAACTGAAAATGCCAATTCCAGGAACTCATTGTTTAATTTTCTTGTTCTGGTGTCTTAATTTTGCCAGGCTAGTCAATAAATATAGCATATTCATGATGTTTTCAGGGGTGCTCTTTCGATTGAAATTAATCTGGTGAGTGTGGTGTTGGCAGTTTCTGAGATAGACCTATTTTTTTGGTTAATTTATTGGCTGTTTCCTATATTTCTTTCGAATTTCTATCTTAATCCAATCCACTTACATGTCATATTATAGATAATTTTAAGGGGAATCCAACGATGTCTTTCATTTAAATAGGATAAAGAGTTTGCGAGAATTGAGGGTTTTAAAGTTCACTGAAAAGTGCCTCTATAAATTCAATATTTAGTTTTTCTCTTATCGCGTCTTAATTTGGCCAGACAGACCATTGGAAATAGTATATCCCTATAGTTTTTGAGGGTGCTCTTTCGGTTGAAATGAGTCTGAGGAGTGTGGTTTTAGCAGTTTAAGAGTTAGGTATGTTATTTAGGGTTATTCGGACAGTAAATTAAAATGCACAATTATGGATAGTAAGAGGTTATTAGAAATTAAATTCTGAACAGTTTGATATAAAAATTTATGTAGTTTCTTAAAAAAAATTTCCAAGAGAAAAAAATTATTTTTGCAGGGGTACCCCTTGATTGATTTTTGGCATCTTTTAATTTATCATAAAACTTTTTCACCAATTCGAATTCTTTACTAAATCATACTTTAGAGAATTTAAAGGGGAATCCAATTGTATGTCGATCATTAATATTGGATAAAAGATGTGTGAAAAAATGAGGGTTTTATGTTCACTGAAAATGCCAATTCCAGGAACTCATTATTTAATTATCCTGTTCTGGCGTGTTAATTTTGCCAGACTGGTCAATAAAGATAGGATATTTCTAATGTTTTCAGGGGTGCTATTTCGATTGAAATTAGTCTGGTGAGTGTGGTGTTGGCGGTTTCTGAGATAGAGCAATTTTTTTGATAAATTTTTGGCTTTTTGCTATATTTCTTTTGAATTTCTATCTTTATCCAATCCACTTACATGTCATATTATATATAATTTTAAGGAAATTCCAACGATATGTCTTTCATTTAAATCGGATAAATAGTGTGCGAGAAATGAGGGTTTTAAAGTTCACTGAAGAGTGCCTCTATAAACTCAATATTTAATTTTTCTCTTATCGCGTCTTAATTTGGCCAAATTAATTCGCGGTTTATTCACACTTTTTAAATAAAATCTTTGAAAAAATCACACCATGTATGATGTGCTTGGTTGTGTCCCAAATACGTAGTGTATGACATGTGTTGACATAAAAATACCATATTCTTGGTACAAATTGAACTTTTACTTATATTTCATCCGTAAATTATAATATTTCAGTTATAATCAAATCAAATAAAAACAGTGGAAAAATAGATTTGTTGGTAACGCCTAGTAATAAATAGTTCTTATGCAAAAAAGTGTCACTCAGAGCCAGAGTGCGCAAGAATACGATGCACAGTCCCTTTGGTGTAATTTTCTAGACTCGTTTAAGCTTTGATTGAATGAGGCGGAGGAATAGCCTGAAAATAGAACTTAAGCAGGGCTTAGAGAAGTTGGAAGTAACCGTGAATGGACTATACTCTATTCGCCCTTTCTTCACATTTTTTGATTCAAACTTTTGAAAACTCCCCACATATGAAAAGTGGGGTTGTTTCCTAGATGTGTCGTGTGTCACAAACGTTTTATTCGTCTGTTAGCATAAAATAATCTTATTTTTTGTTAATTTTAATATATAATTATATTTTATTTCTAAATTATAATTATTTTAATTTGCAATTAAAATGAATAAAAACAGGGAGAAAATTGGCGTGTTGGTAATATCTAGTCAAAAATAGTTCATATGGGAAGTATTAGGTTGTTAAAGCGAGTGACTAAGAATAAATTACGCTATACCTTCGGTGTAATTTTCTATACTTGATTAAGCTCCGTTTGCATGAAGCGCAGTAATATCCTGGAAGAAGAACTTCAGCAAGGCTTCATGAAAGTTGGAAGTAATCGTGAATGGACTTTACTATGCCACTAAGGAAAGAACATTTCATTGTAACATTGACATATCGACATAATGTTGGCTGAATATGGGCCAGTAATGAACGTTTAACAGTACAGTGCAGCGTACGACGTATTGTGGACGAATATGACGATGGAAAGTGAGGATACAGATACCAACTTAACAGAACTGGTGTTCATACCTGCGGTGGATATAACGGACTCACTTCTAATTTGTCTTCAATGTCTGCGACTCTGTTCCGCGCTCATAGTGTTAGTAGTAGGGCGCCTTAAGGTGGCCGCCTGGGTAAGCCACCGAACGGTATGCAGAGCTCCAGCAGAAAACGTTTTATTAAAAAAACCATCGAACGTATCTGAGTGAGGTCTGCTTACGAATAGCAATTAAGAAACGTTACACTTTTGTATACGTTTTTTTAAGTTTCTCCATTTCCCTCTAAAGAATATTTTTGTGATAGTGAAAATGGCTCAAACGGGTGTTTTCCCTGTCATTGTTAGATATGAACATTCCGGTACAAAAAATTAAAAAAAGTAATAGGTACGTGCATAAAACCTTTATTTTTATTATTACGTCATAAAATGGCATTGTCTCCGCTGAGAGTCTCATAGAGGCGCGTTATCAACGGCAATACTTCACGCCAGTTCAGTGCTTTGCGCGTAGAGGCGATGAGAGTTGATGCGCATGCCTCGGTCGCCCCTAGCGCTCCCACGCTTTTAGGCCTCAGACGTGCAAAATTCTTTCAACCAGGCGGCCTCCTTACAATAAATATTGCCTGAGGTGTGAGAAATCCTGGAGCCGCCAATGCGCGATAGAGATGCGCGCGAGATGCAGTTCACCTCGGACCTTGAAGGAGCCTCACGCCTTGCTTTGCAAGCCACTTTCCCTTAGCCGCCCATCGCGTCCACTCCCACAGGTGTCATTCACGGGCCGGCGTGGGACGTCACCCTACACACCGCCCCGAGTGTACAAGTTTCTGTTCATTTACGATTATGGGGCCGCGGTGGCGTAGGGGTCAGACTACTCGTCTCCCACCTAAGTGAACCGGGCTCGATCCCCGGCGGGGTCGCTCCCAGATTTTCGCATGCGGGAATGGTGCCGGACGATGCTGCTGGCTGGCGGGTTTTCTCGGGGATCTCCCGTTTCCCCCACCCTTTTATTCCAGTGCTGCTCCGTACTGCACTCATTTACATGTTTGCTACAGGACTATAAAACCTGGAAAAGTCAGGGAAATTTGATTCTGATATCTTATAGCAACCTTGATTTAACATGTTTAACACTTTGAATGATGCTGACTTAATTTTACGTCCTCTGAATTTAACTGAGTTTTATGGAGTTTGCGACGAATGAATATTACTTCACTATTGGCGATCATAAGATTCTTCTGCCACGTAATATTACATCAGTGACACACAGAGTGTAAATTAATCAAATTAACAGGATGGATTATATATTATTCTACAAAGGAAAGAAAATTCGATTGGGACACTTTCAACTCGGCATTATATAAGCATATCGCCAGCAAGTAATGTACGTTTAGAGTGGTGGAAAATGGGAATACAGAATCCGACAGAACTGATGGTCATGCATTCGAGAATATAGGAGACTGACTTGTAGCTTTCCTTAATTTTCAGTAGGCCTACATCTGTACCACACTCGAAGCGTTAATGGCTGAGTCACAGTCGCACGTCTTTATGCGAAGCAGCAGTTAAATGTTCTTCAGGCGAAACTAACAAGAGCTGCTGTGTTTCAGTGAAACAGGTCGTCCCTGGCTCGTGTTAGCGGTACAGCGTCTTCTTCGCTGCGACGTTATGTTAACACGCCTGGCAAACAGAGCACGCACACACACGCACTGCCGAGAAGCCCAGTTAAACCTAGCGCACGTTATGCAACGCGCACGGCTTACAGACTCGGGCCGCTGCCACGCGGCGGGAAACAGAACTACGTGTTCAGCATTGCACGTGTTTACGCTGGCTCCGAACTTGTTCCGATCGCAGTCAGGAGGTTGTGCAAGTTATTTGGAACTTCTCCTATTGTCTCTTGCGTTCTGAATTTGGCGGGAATTTCTTAATTCTAAGAAATAAATAGTGGACCAGATCAAAAAAGCAATATTCGCTATACTGCTACAATGAAAATAAGTTAAGTTTTGTTATAATTAATTAAATACTCAACCTTAATTAGTGGTGGAAGCGATTATAAGTAATCATGATAGCGTGTTTTCTAGGTTAGGATTCCCTTTTGTCTGCATTCAGTTATAGAGGTGTAACCACTGAAATTAGTCGCATTTGCAAAAATGTTCAAACATGGCTGCGGAACGAATTTACGATAAACACGTTCAGACCACTCCTTTGACCACGGCCAATGAACCCAGCAGTTAGGGAGAGGGAAATTTAGCGTTTTAAACGAACTTTGGGCTCGACTACACTGCCCTATGTATTTTCAAGCCTCGGTTTTCTTTTCATTGGCTGTTGTCCCAGTGAGTAAACAGTTTTGCCACAGACCGGGTGGTGCTCGATTCGGTTCTTGTCACCTTGCATGCCTGTTGTTATAAAAAAAAAATTTACATTAAAGATGTTGAAAAAATATTGATATATCGAAATAACGATATATTAATGGTGTATCGATTTAAATCGTCGACATATTTCAATGGTATTTTAACGAAATCGATATATTTTTCTATGTATCGGAAATAAATATCTTTAAAATGCTCTTTTCGTAAGCTCTGTTTTGAATGCAAATATTTAATTAAAAAATTACTAAATTGACTTTGGCAACGTGCACCAAAAACAGGCTCCGCATCTTTCTGCAATGCCTCGTGTACTCAATATGTAATATTCCAAGCAATTTAACATTTGTCAAATCCTTTAATACAAAACGTCAAATTCCGATGTACCAAAAATCGATATTTTTCTTTCGATATATCGTTTTGTAAAAAGATACTTTTATAAATAACCAATATAAATAATATCGATATATTTTTTCCGATATCAACATCCCTACCTGTTATTGGCTCAAAGTTCACTTGAACGTGTCTAACAAACTGTGGTCCAATTGCAAACATTACAGAAATGTACATGTGTTTGAAGTCTAACTTGTGCTCAAATTAATTCGCAAAATTTTTCAGGCCCCAATAATAATAGTTTTTTTCCAGGGGAGGATGGTGAACCAGAATAGGTAAGTTCACAGAACCGGGTTCGATTCCCGGATTTCCGCGCGTGGGAATCGTGCCGGCGCGTTTTCTCAGGGATCTTCCGTTTCCGCCGCCCTTGCATTCCGGCGCTGCTCCATGCTCATCTCGCTTCACCCTCATCGGCTCACTGTTGATAACCACCCAAACCTCTCCGCTTCACTTAATCTCAAAGTATAGTCTATGGTGGTAGACATTTTGTTCGCCTTGCGGCCCATGCAATGCATTGTAGGTAATATCGGCATTTTCTGCACGGGAAGAGTTACGTTTTCGGCGCAGACAATGCGCATAACGCAGAAGCGTCGTACCACCCTTTGATTGGCTGTTGGTGCCACGTGATCTGTCCTGTTTGCAGATATATATCACGTAAAGTACGTATGTCAGCTGCGCAGTTATCAAAATTCGTGTTCTCACACTGGACTGCTTTTGTGCCAATAGCACTGTCAATACAGCGTGGGTTGAATTCGAGGTTAAAACTCTGTGGAAATATGTGCTTTGGAATGTTTGTATACGTCTCCTAATGTATTTTCAATGTAACTAGAATATATTCACTTTCGCTCAAATGTTTTATTCATAGACACAGGAAAATTTCACGTTCCAAACGACCTGTATACTAGACTCCGCGGTTCAATGCATCTTCGAGTCATATATTTCTATTCATTGGCTGTTGTCGCAGTGTGCAGCCAGTTTTTCCTCAGACCAGGCGACACGCGATTCGGTGTTTTTTTCTTTGCAGGTATGTTATTAGTGGAGAACCCGGAAATTTCACGAATTCATTTGAGGATAAGCTTGACTTCGAACATATACATTTGATTACTTTCCTTATTGAAGCTCAGTTTGTTTGCCATGCCCTGAACGGAATTAGAGAACCCGACCTGGTATAAATGTGGAGCATCATACAATGAACAGCTAGGTGCGGGCCGAGTACACAAAGGATTGTGGAGTCTACCCTGTTGCAAAATGAATCCTCGAAATTTCCGGGATTCTAGATATTAGCTCAGAGTTCACCTGGGCGTGTCTAATAAACTTTAATCCGATTGCAAACGTAACAGAAATGCACATGTTTTTTAAGTCTAGCTTGTCTTAAAATGAATTCGCTAAATTTATAGTCCCTGTGTATCCCTATAAAATAATGGGGATGTTGAAATTTCAAACGTAAACATACATGTTCATCACTGTCCAGCCATATGATTTTGACAGCTCTTTTGTCGGAGGCGATAATGTATATACCTTATATTGTCTATAGTTATGGCTACCTGTTTTTTTTTTCGCGAAAAGATTCCAAGATTAGTTTTACTCCAAAACACGTTAGTTTGGAACCAGTATCGCCGTTGGATGATTTTAACTCGCACGCGAATAACAGACGTACAGTATCGGAGTGACCTAATTATGATTGGCCAGTGAAGTAAGAAACTGTCTTCTTGCAAAGACACGTCGCCAATAAGCAACAGAAGACTGCTGGCATGCCCGTAGTGTATTGTAATTTAGCACGTGCGGAAATCGTTTCGCGGGAAACAGGTGGCGTGTTCTGCGACCACGTGAGCCCTCTTTGAAGACGAGGGGAACCGATTTTCCACTTGCGCGCAAGCCGCCAGCGTCGACGACAAGGGCAGCGTCGACACTGTGCGGTGACCCAGCTGGCAGGGAGTGCCGGTGAAATTCACCTGGCCTAGAGACAGCGCTCACGGGCGGACCTTTCACCCGCGCTCACTTGCACTGGGAAAAAAAAAACTATACATACGGGTGTGACAGCGAGAGTTCTGTTAGCTCCTTCGATCGGCCCGATGGACCGACAGTCCTCACCTAGGCTCGTCCGCTGACTGGGACGTTGGACTAATTAGCACTCAGGTCGTTGGATTGCAGGGCACAGAAATCTGAGACCAAGTTAGAATTTACCATTTAGTGTATTAGTATTTCAGTATTTAGTAGCGTTCTATTCAGACGCCGTGGATAGTCACTTGTTCAAATATGATTGCGATTTGGTAATTTTGTATTGTAGTAAGTTTCGTTACATACTAAAAACTAAATACTAAAATACCAGGCAGGCAATCATTTTAGGCGACTAATTCGAGTCACGTGACCGTTTCGTAAACTAAAAGTGCCAATTCGGACACGGCCTGGACTTCAGTGTGAAGAAATATAAGGTAATCGTAATGTACCTGTGGAGTCACCCACTAGTGTCAAGCAGACTTAAGACAGTACGACGGGCGAGCGGGACGGCCCCACCTGAGGCTCTCTTAGTTTTCCGGCCCACTGAAGTCGGACTCGCGGTGGCGGTGGTTGAAACTTCGCAAGCTGAGAGAGGTCTGGAGGGTTCCCTCCCCTGAGAAGGGTGGGCGCAGTGAGTGGCGGCACATCTCCGGCACTGTTCTGGAGAGACGGCGGATGCTGGGTGATTCCTCGGCTGGATCACGGCTTCCTCTGGGTGTGAGGGTCCCACGTGGATGTGGGAGGAGAGTGGACGGCGCATCGCGGTGTCAGTTCGCAGTTCGGAGCTGGTCGACTAGGATGTTAGGATGTTTTCCTCCAGGATGTTTTCCTCCATAACTTAATTTTTGGAGTCAATATTCAAAAACCAAGATTGTCAAGGCATGGGGAAGATTTTAATAGTTGTTTCGAAATCCTACTTATTTTTCTTACACCATTAGTTTCATATCTGTAACCGTAATCAAACATTACTTAATTATTTAATAATTTCAATCCCACATGGGAAAATACAGGTATAATTGAAATCCTACAAATTTAAAAAAAATCGTTAAGTAGTCCTCTATGTCATGTCTAGCTTCGATTTTTTATTTCTGGTCATAAATTTTCTTTACGAAGATTTGTAAGAAAAATCGAAGATGGTATGGATACTACCCCCTTAACTGAACGCACCTTCGCGCTGATTGAGTGCATCTCGATCCTTGTCGGGGCCACCGTGGCTGTGCGGTTAGCCTGCCTGCCTCCCACCAAGGCGAACCGGGTTCAATCCCCGGCCGGGTCACTCCCGGATTTTTGCATGTGGGAATCGTGCTGGGCGATGCCGCTGGTCAACGGGTTTTCTCGGGGATCTCCCGTTTCCCCACCCTTTTATTCCGGCATTGATCCATACTACTCACCACAATCACCCTCATCGGCTCTCAAGACCTCGTCGTTAAGAGCTGCCCAAATCTCTTCACTCACTCGATCCTTGTCTGGTGGGGGGGGGGGCACCGGCGTGTTGCTGTTATACTCCATTTGGAGGTCGGGTACAACCGTTTGGCAATTTTCCCCCTAATAGCGACCTGGGAAGCGGCTTTGGCTGTAGGCCATAGTGTCGTAACTCCCCTTCAATCACAGATCTATAAACATTTATAAGCGCTGCAACGAATAAATCTTTCGTCTGAAACTGTACTAATATTAGTATAACACATTTTGTTGCAGAGTAGATAAGAGCACAGACACAAAATGACGAGGCGGTTCCTTTGATATGGGCGTACCTGTTATCTGATTGGCTGCGCGAGTTTCCAGGAACAGGCCTTGTGTCTGATTGGCTACCGCGTGCTCCGGAAAGTTCTCCAACTGGCTGGGATGCCGACTGGCAAGCAGGTTATCAGGCGCTGATTGGCGAATGGCGTTCCAGCATATTACTGGCCAGTGACGCCATCTTGTTGGCGTGTGTGGCTGGAGTTCGCGATATAAGCGGCTGCTTCACCTCTCTGTTCTCAAATATAGGCTAATCAAGGCTAAATTATCACTTTTGAAAGCCCTGCTTAGGATCTACTTGTATGCACGTTGTGTATTCTTCCGCATTATGTAAAATTAACGTTACCATGGGCCTCATCACTTTATTCATGTTTCGGTCAAGTGAAACTGTAAAATTACTAGAAAAGGAGAATTTCCCAAATCTGCTTATTTTTACATTTCGATACATTATAAAAAACAGAAAGCGAAATAAATAATTTAAGTCATTATAAATGGTTACCTTGCACTTTTTATTCGACGTTAAGATATGGAACTACTTCCACTCCAACGTTACCAACTTTACTGGGCACATGTCACTCACTGCGCCCGTTAAAATATATGAAGGCAGGGGCAGTGACTTTTTTCTAAGGTTAATTTAAAAAGTGCTCACTTTATCGTGAAGAGCCTTTACTTTGAAGCACTGTCATATATCCTGACCAATAGACACGTGTTTGTTCATTACGTCACTGACAGCAGCTTTATATGAGACTCAACAACGAATGAGGTCTCGCACATTTGAGAGGTTTTCCACATTGGACGTTCTTTTCTACTGTGCAAGAGTGCTAACCATTAAAGCCACTTGCTTTTCAACTTGCCATATACCGGACACTGTGATTGAAAGTGTTAATGATATACTCCATTAGCGGTTACTTCCACCTTTTCTGAAGTCCTGCTAAAGTTCTACTTTCGGGATATTCCTTCGCCTCATGCAAACAAAGCTAGAAAATTACACCAAACTGATAACGCACCGCATTCGTGCGCACTCAGGTTAATAGTATTTTGCATGAGTACTATTTCTTACTAGGCATTACCAACACACATATTTATTTAACTGGTTTTATTAATATTAATTATGAGTGGAACATTACAATTTATAGGTAAAATATAAGTAAAATTTTCAATTAACCACGTATTTTGACGTTAACGGAAGTATAGAACTCTTGTAATACATGGTATATTTAGGAAATATCCTAACACGTCATAGCTAGGGTGATTTAACAAAGGTTATATTCAAAAAGTGTGAGGAAACCGCGAATAGAGTATGCAAATTAAAGTAAGAATTTGCACATTAATAGCACATATACAGCCCATGGCAATGCTAATTTTACGTATGGCGGAAAAATACAAAAAAGAGCAGAAAAATATATCCTAAGCAGGGCTTTCAAAAGTACTCAGATAACTGTGAGTAGCCTATAGTTAGGGTCAGGTGTATTTTTCAAAGTTTGATTTTAAAAGCGCCTAGCTAACCGAGCAGGGCTATATATGAGGGTTTACGATAAATATTGTTGCATTCCATTTATATTGGAATTATCACTAACGTTGTGCAGAGTGATCGAGAAGGATATACGTGGTGGTTGGACAACGTGTGTTTGATTCCCCGCCCAGTCAAATATACAACTGGGATATGGTCACAGAATACTTTAGAATACAGAGGCGAAACAACAGCTTATACCGCGAACTCCAAGTGCACGCGCGGCCATAATGGCGTCACTCGCCAGCAATATGTCGGAACGCCGTTCGCCAATCAGAACGTGGTAACTTTCTCGCCAACCGGCAGTCCAGCCAATAGGGAACCTTCCGCAGCACGCAGTAGCCAATCAGACGCAAGGCCCATTGCCAGAGCCTCGCGCAGCCTCGTGGAGTGGGGAGAGATTCGGGCGGCTCTGAACATCGAGGTCTTGAGAGCCGATGAGTGTGACGCGAGGTGAGTACGGAACAACGCCGGAATACGAGGGCAGGGGAAACGGGAGATCCCCGAGAAAACCCGCCGAATAGCGGAATCGTCCGGCACGATTCCCACGTGCGAAAATCCGGGAGCGACCCCGCTGGGTCTCTCCCTGGGTGGGAGGCGAGTGGTCTGACCACTACACTACCACGTCCCTCCGACATTTCGTCTCTGCGTACTTATTTACTCTGTGATGTCGTGTAAGAGTCACCCCTCTTAATAACGTTTTCTATAACACAAAACGGGGGGAGTAAAGGCAGACGAAATTATCGTTACGAAATGTTTGTGCTATGCAGCTGAGTGAAAGTTTCGACGTTGAAACAATGGGCGCCGGAGAATGTCGTCCATGGAAATTGCCGCCCGGCGAGTGTCTTTCGCTTCGATGAGGCAACGGGACGAGCAAACGAAATAAGTGTCGCCGAGGAAGAACTTGGGCGTCCTGAAGTTGTACTTTTAGGGACAAGGAAATGTCGCAATTTAAGCGACCTGTATGCTAGACTCCACGGTCCTGTTTAATTTCGATCCACGGCTTTCTGTCAAATGGCTGCTGCCCCAGTGTGTGGCCAGCTTTACCTAAGAGAAGGTGACTCGGGATTAGGTGTGTGTTTCCTTGCAGGTCTGTTGTTAGCTCAGAGTTCACCTGGGCGTGTCTAATAAATTGTGAGCCAACTGCAAAATGTTAGTGACAAATGGAGTTTCCTCGTAACAGAGAACGTGAAGGAAAATAGTTCAAAAGTTACAGACCCGTGATGCATGTCAGTTTTAGGAGCTGTTTATCAGTTAAGTACTACAAAGCGTCCATGTTACTTGTACAATTACGTCTTACTGTGACGGAGTGAAAAATAAAATAGATACGGCCCATAATACGGAACCGACACTTCCCTTTGCACAGTTTACCAGCGATCTTCACGCGAGGTCTGTCCGAAGTCACAAAGATCCAAAGTGTACGAAGGAGGAAACAAGCAAATGAATCAAATGCACTGGGAGGCCACAGTATACTTCGACATTTAACCGGTTTAAATTTCTGCAAAACAAATTTATACATATATTTATAGAGAATTTCATTGGAAAGTAGTTGACAAAGTTATACATATATGTAACACTGCAAGTGAGTTACAACAAATTTTACGAATAGTTTACATGGAATGTGTAAAACTAATGTGGAATTTTAACAAACATGTACTGGGGACTAAAATTGTATTTAAAAATTTTCTACGTTTCATAGAACAATAACAAGTTGCCATGTTTCAGTTGTGGATTTACAAGAAAATCCTAGGCAACTAGTTTTCAAAGAGTTGTTGTTAAAAAACGAACCACGCGTGGTCAGTGCTAATTTATTACAATAACAATAACTAGAGACCGGGAAAATTCGCGAGTTCAATGACGTGTAGGGTCCACAGTCTTGTGTACCATCATGCAAAAACTTGCTGCCGCAGCACAAGGCGGTGGTTGGGGCTGCATTTTGCTGGCGTGTTTCTTATTGGTTCAGGGTTCTTCAGGATGTGTAAAATAAAACATGGACCAATTGCAATGGCAATCTGAACGTAAGAGTTTTTGGATTCCAGCTTGACCCAAAATTAATCCGCGAATTCTTCAGGCCTCTTGCAATAACAATGACGATGATAGTAATAGTAGCGGTGGTGTGGTGTTGTGGTGGCAGCACTGCTCTGAGGGCGGTAAAAGTGTGTCGGGCATCACGCACACTGGAGCGACGACACCTCTTGGCAATTACGTCTGGGAGACGCGCGTAGCGGACTCCGGACGAGGGCTGTGTTGTGCAACGACG
This sequence comes from Clitarchus hookeri, assembly GCA_002778355.1. NCBI lineage: Eukaryota > Metazoa > Arthropoda > Insecta > Phasmatodea > Phasmatidae > Clitarchus > Clitarchus hookeri. The sequence continues at coordinate 31,964 of NQII01000821.1, read as the reverse complement.
GTCCGCCCACAGCCATGTTCCGCCTTTCTACGCTCCTGGCTGAAGACAACTACCCTCAAGGCACTTTCTCGGTCGCCTGGACCCTCTCTCCAGTTCCCGGTACACCTCCCTGCCTCCGTCTCTGCTGGAGCCACAGAGTATTTTTTTTTTTACGTGGTCAACCAAAGGACGGACACGCATTCTTATCACCTCCGCACCTCTTTGCACGTTCTAGGTAATGCGGGGGTATAAGAGTGTTTCTTTCCTTTTCCTGATAATTTTCCCTTTCTTTTGGCTTATGACTTTGCTATCAGGACCACGTGAATTTTCCGTCTCTTAAGTTTTTATTATATTACATCTACATCCAGGTAGTCTGGAGAAGTGCAGCATGGGACATCAGCGGATGTCGGCGTAGGGTGCGAAACGGCGGTAGACGAGTGTTTTGTGCGGTGTGGACAAACGAGAGGGCGTGGGGCGTGGCACTCGACGACGCGCTATGTGCATGGGGGGTGCTCGGAGCGCTGTTAGAACATTCCGGACTGGTGGAGCGTGGACTGAATTAAGGGTGGGACTATAGGAATGTGGGATACGAACTTCATTGTAAATATTGGAAATGCAAAGATGGACATATAGTTTCCAAAATTATTTAATAGGTTTTGAAACACAGTTTATTTATTGGGACTGATTTTAGTAATCTGATTGCAGTAATTTCTTTGAGGCGATTGTTAATTCTACTGATTAAAATTATTAAATGTAAATCGCACACGGTAGTCATTTGTTGTGAGATATTGAGAGTAGGGAGTATTTTCTGTGTAACGTTTGTAAATAAACTAGGAAATTATTACTAACTCTTTTATTTGATTAAGACCTCCATCCCTTAAAATATCTGGGTAAGCAGACTGACTTCGAGAAATTGTAACAGTATTTAGAGGACCAGGCTGCTGCCAGATCAATTCGGAAAATCCACTTACCTCTAGCTATCCTATACCTGGGGCTGCTTCGCCAGGGGGAGGAGGGAGGCGGAAATGCTGGTGAGAAGTGCTAAAAGGCGCGCTAAAAAGATCCGCACATGTTTACAACGGGGGTATTAATGACGGAGGGAGTTTGACTTCCGCGTGCTTGAGCGGACTTAGAGGGACGTGGGTTGTCGCTAAATGGGACCCCGCTCCGCCCCTCAAGGTCAGCCGTGCGCGGATGCTGCTAGGAACTCGCGTTGAACTCTTAGCGAGTGCCGCTTTCTGGCTTTCCTTGCCCAGGAGACACCTCCACCCACCTATCTACGACTTTTTTCCTCGTTTTAAGACTGTTGTTGCCTGGTTTGAATGCAACGAGAATTTGGTACAGGGAAATACATGTTAATGAAATTCGGTTTTCTGACGTCCCTGTAAAAGATAAATATATGCCACCAGGCACTTTTTTGCGCAGAAAAATACGAGCTTCTTTGCTATCGACGCCTTTTGTAACATTGATGTTTCCTGGAAACAACCAAATATTTGTTTGTGTGCAAACAAACAAGAACGACAACATAATTTGGTTGCAACAACAAAACATTTCATTGCCCCATATACAAACAATTAATTTGGTTGCGCCAAACAAATTTTGTTTGATTCAACAAAACTTTTTCTCATTGTGGGGGCTCGCTGGCGATACTGTATACTAACAGACTAAAGATGAGGTAGACCGCTTATTCGTCGTCTGCACATGTACCCAACATTGACTTACCGCAAAGGAACACAACTGTCTAAGTCACATGGTCAGTAATGATGAAAGTGTTTGTTCATATATTAGTTTTTAAATTACAAGCACTGTTTTACTAATTCTGTACTTTTACCAATTTGAATTTAATCAAATTTCACTACAAGTTGGTTAGAGGAAGTATATAAACATCGCAAAGCACTTGTTTACTAAACAGTGTTCTAACCTTAAATCGAATCCACACCGATTTTGCTAGCCGTATTGGCAGGAAAGCAGTTGAGTGTTGGGACACGGAGATTGGTTGTGCGCTGCCAGCGAGATCGCTCTACCTCATCTTTAGCCTATAGCTGTGCTCCTACGGAGGTCGGGCACAGTTTCCCCACGTGGCGACTGGGGAAACGGCTTTGCCATGGTGTCGTTCGTACCTGGGTACGCGCGGTTTCCGCTCGCAGATAAGCCAGATGCGGTCCGCCTGCCTCCGCTCGAGCATCGTCGACGATACGGCACGAGTCGCGTAGGCGGCCGTCCTGTTTGGAAACTTCTGGAGGAAAAAAAAGTAATCTGGTCCCTAGCTTGTGTTCCATCCCCCGCATGAATTATCAGGAAACTCACGAAATGTTAAAAATAAACGACATCCAGTCTGCCTGAGGACGGGAACAGATGTCACTTCCCGAAATCGTGTATAAATTGTTTTCAAACCAACCTTTGAAAAAATCACTGCCAGTTAACTGCATAATGCTACCGTTCACCCGGGCATGCAGACGCTCATTTAAGTTGGCGGGGGATTAATTAAAATAGTTCTAAGCTTTGAAATTGTGTTACGAGCGTAATTTTTTTAATTTATGATAAATCAAGTTTTTTTTTATCTTCTTTATACACATTAGAGAACGAATCGGCATATTATTTACACAGTTAGGTTCCCAACTATTTGACGTCTCAATTGACTAGCGCATGAATAAAGTTATTAGGCTCATGGCAATGTAAGTTTTTCATATGGCGGAAGGATAAGAAATGAGAAAGTATATGTTAAGCTGGGCTTTCAAAAATGCTGAGTTAATTGCGAAAATACATTAATTCTGTGTTGTCATCGTGTTGTCATCCAGTTTTGTGCAAATAATTTTGTCTTCGCCTCACTGTTAGTCTGTGTTGTCCTGATATTTTTGGCATTAATGTGTTTCGTTTTGACTTCATTTTTCGTTCATTTGGGTAACCTATTTTTTTTCTCATCTCGTTAGTTAGATTTTAACTAAACATGTAAAAATTACTGTGAATTTTTTATTAAACCTTTTGACTTGTTGACTTGGCTTGTTTCCAGTATTTGTGTCATCGTCTGGGTTTTCTCTGACGACATAGTTTTGCAGAGGCGTATGTCCACAAATCACTCTCAGCCATCAACAACCACTTAAGGCTCCCACCTACCTGGCGCTTGAACTGCGTTGTAGTGAGTTTGAAATACACTTTTATCAACGAAACTATTAAACGTGCGTCTAATGTGCTGATATACGAAAAGAACACACACTTCAGACGAAGGCTGTTGAGTGCTTTCAAAACGTCACGCACATTAGAAACACGATTTTAAAGTACTGCAAAGTGGCTAAAAGGGGCTTTTTCAAAGCGCTGTACCTCAAAGTATACGCGTTAGATCCATACCAAACTACTCAAGGGCCCTGCATTGAATCTTGCTACAGACTTTCCACCAAAAATAATAGGTTCACTTGTGAAAGTCCCATAGGTACACGTAGTGCGACGAGAACACTGCACGCCAGTTCAGAGCCTTGCGTTTAGCGGCGATGGGGCACTTGATGCACATGGCAGTGTCACCCTTATCACTCTCGCGCTTCTCTGTCTCAAACGCGGAAAACATCTCCAGGAAGGCTGTCACCACACTAAATGATGACAGGTTACAAGGATGGAGGCCTTTATAGGTAATCTCCCATTTGAAAACATAATTAATCTATTATAACTAAACATTAAATACTCTAAAATATTTTCTTGAGGAAAGTGTCTGTATTTAACTTCCTGTGATGGGTTTTAATATCTTTGGCTTCCATGTTGCCAGGTGGCTGTCTCCTGAAGGGGTGGACGAGTCCACCTGGGCAAAGGGGCGTGGTTTACCATGCTCTATTGCTCTTAATACAATAAAACACAACCCTGACTGTAGCTGTAAATGAGGTGATGTTGTTTGATGTGCTTGGAAAAATGCTGCGCACTACTGATAACACTTTGAGACATTTAGCACTTCAGCTTCGGCTTACATGCCAGTTCGACGCCACTTGGTGGTGCGTCAAATCGTATGTCAGCCTTAAGGCTGTTCCCTGGTTTGAGATCAGCGAGATTTGGGTATAGGGAAATACACGTTAAAGAAATTCTTTTTTTTTAAAGCCAATTTTGAACATATAAGCTTGAAACAAAAACTTAAATGGGAGAAATGATACTATCGTGCTCTGTATAAAGGAAAATATAACATTTAGTTTTTCAGTAATTTTTATTTAATTATTAAGTTTTCTGATCTCCTCAGGAAACAGGCTATACATTAATGTAAAAAAAAAAAAAAAGGCTTTGACAGCAAAGAAGTACGTATTTTTCTGCTCAAAAAAGTTAATGGTACATATATAACTATCTTTAACAGGGACGCCAAAAACCAGAATTATATTTTGCAAATGCATGGTGCAGGGGCAAATTTTACAAGAGAGCCACCGTGACATTGCCGGGAAGATGGCGGGATACCTGCCTCGACGCGTTCACGTAGTGAGTCACCACAGTGCAAGGAACTATAGTCGCCCCCCCCCTTTTTTTCTATCTCGCCACCCTTTAAAGGTTAGCAGTAATCCCCGGCTCTGAGTTTCTTTCCGCATTCGTTCCATCCAGTGGCGGACCGGCAGTTGACACGAGCCCCGTGCTATGTATGGATGGAACCATCTTCAACCCTTTCCCCTTCAGCCCTTCGCAGTTTCTTCGCACTTTTTAAATCGAACTTTTGAAAAATCACCCCAAGTATGACGTGTTGGGATGTTTGGTTGTTTCTTAAGTATGTCATATATTACAAGCGTTTTACACCTGTGTTATCGCAAAGGTAATTTATTATTAGTTAAATTTAACTTTTACTTATATTATAGTTTTNAAGCGTTTTACACCTGTGTTATCGCAAAGGTAATTTATTATTAGTTAAATTTAACTTTTACTTATATTATAGTTTTAAATTTTAATATTATCATTTATAATTAATGTGAATAAAGCAGGGAAGAATATTGGTGTATTGGTAACGCTAGAAAGAAATAGTTCTTACGCAAAGTAGTATTACACTGAGTGCGCACGAATGCGGTGCGTTGTCGCTTTGTTGTAATTTTGTGTACTTGGTTAAGCTTTGTTTTGCGTGAAACGGAGGAATATCCTGCAAGTATAACTCAGGCAGGGCTCCAGTGGAGTCGGAAGTAACCGCGAACATCTTACAGACTATACAGGGTGTGCCCGGGATGCGGCGCGGTCGTGCTCCGGGATAGTGCGAAGTCACAGCGGATGAACAAGCTGCGCGCTTGTTGCCTAACGCTCGACGTGGGACGCGAGGAGGAGACATTTGCACAGCGACGTTCCAAGGACGAGGGCACGAGTTGGCCTCGGCTGAACACTGTCCTCGGTAAACTGACCACTTCTGGAAGCCCTGCTTATGGAATATTTGTACAGTCATTTCTTCACACTTTTTTTAATCTAACCTTCGGAAAATCACCCCATGAATGATGTATGTGCCATTTCCTAAATATGTCATGCATCACAAGTGTTTTATACTTCTGTTAACGTAGAAGTACCTTATTTTTGTGTCAATTAATATTTTAAACTTATATTTATCTATAAATAATAACAATTAATTTATATCCAATATAAATAAAAACAGTGAGAAAATAGGTATGTTGGTAATGCCATGGTAATAAATAGTTTAAATGCAAAATATGATTGCATTGACTGCACACAAATGCGGTGCATATTCCCTTTGGTGTAATTTTCTAGACTTGGTTAAGCTTTGTTTTGCATGAGGGAGACGAATATCCTGAAAATAGAACTTAAGCAGGGCTTCAGAAAAGTGGGAAGTAACCAACACGCCAGCCGAATGGCGTCACGGGTTAGCAACATGTTGTAACGCCGTACATGAGGTCGGAGCCTGGTAAACTACTCGCCAGATGGCAGCCCAGGCAGTAGGGAACCTTTTCTCAGAAGCTACCGGAGAACAGATACGCCCACGTCAAAGGAACTGCCACTCTATTTCGTCTCTGTGTGCCAGGGGTTAGGTTAGTTCTACTCAGGTTAGGAACAAAACGAGTTTTCTTATAGGAGAGTTTGGCTTAGGGAAAATTTCCACCGCTAGGTGCGCAGTGTTCCAAAGAGGTCATATTTAAATAACATTTTATTCTACGTGAATGATGGAAGATAAATATTTTACTTAGTTCCGAAAATGTTTTATATTTGATTTATGTTTATTGCAATTATGGTGTTTTTTAAAGTAGAAAATAGAGAAAATCCGATACACATGCGACACTAGCGCTTACCTAGTCGAGAAAATGTTTGTTTGCCAAACTTTTAACATTGAGCTTCCCAGCATGAGTAGAAGTAACCGAAGCCAGGGGCGAATCCAGAAAAGGAGAGGGGGACACACGGCCCATAATCCCCCCCTCCTTTTGCCAAAAAAGTCTTCACATTGACGTGAAACTGTCCTGTAAATGTTTTAAAAGTGAAATAAAATCATTCCATAATGGTTTAAAATGCCGATTTTATTTGATTAATTAGAAATTATGATGGTACAGTAT
>NQII01000820.1:564614-657871 GCA_002778355.1 Clitarchus hookeri | reverse complement strand
GGGGGGGGTTGACATGTGACACTTCCTACACATTATTATTTTGACTCCACATCATCGGGCACGTCACGTACTCCCGACAGAGGACTGGCCGCCTCCACAAGGCTAGCACCCACATAATACTGGGAAGTCATGTCATTGCCCCCGCCACTTGTAAACCCGCTAAGAAACAACAGCCGGCATGCAAGAGTTTGCCCCTAAGCGAGCGGCAGATACCGCTCGCACAGCTGCACAATCCTCCCTGCCAAGACATGGCAGCAGCGTCACCGCCCAGCCCAAACCCAAGGGGGTGGGGGCCGAAGATTACCGAACCAATCGAGGCACGAAGGAACCTTCCTGCCAGTTGGGGGAACTGGCAGGAATATAAAGCCGTGTGCAGGCAGAAACGCCAGTTGTTCACGTAACTCACCCTAGCATCAGTCATGTTAAGGCTCTCTACTACACAGCCACAGTCCTCCAGAGGACTCTCCAAGACCTTCCAGTCTTCTACCAGTTCTTCAGTAGGAAGAAGACACCTCTACCAGTGCAGCCAAAGAGTCGTCACTAACCCTGACACTTGCCATCAAGAGCCACCACACCCGAAACGTACACCATACATGGTGCCCCGGGTCCCTTTAGGGCAAGCCACAATTAGGTTTCAGCTGTTTTTACTGCTGCCTAATTGACAGCTCTCGTCCGCTCTTCAAACCAAGCTTCTCAAGCCAACAAGCCCCTTCACCTGTCTTTACTCTATTACAAAGTCAGTTTAACACCTAGTGTGCGTAGAGGTAGAAAGGTAGTACGGGTCACCGTGCCACGTGCTGCATATTGCTTTTATTCTAAAGCGCTGCTGTCATACTCCGCCATCGCAAACCAGCACTCCCGACAAGAGAATAGCATACAAGTCTATATGTTTCACGCATGAGCGGGCGTCGATGCAACCCGCCGCAACCTAGTAGCCCCGCAAGGGACATTACCGCAAGACCAGATGGCGCAGCAGTAAGCTTATGCACCCACGCAGCAGCGGAGTAAGGAAGTGGTTGCACTCAGCGATCATGGCGGTAGCGCGCAAAGCTAAACGCAAAGATATATGCGGTGATGCGCCATCCAAACATCAGTTGATGCCTACGACCTTAACGGAGAGGTCACCTACTGGAGTCCACATGCACCAGCCCTGCTGCAAGCACTGAAGAGCTCGAAAACCGAAGGAAGCCGCCAGCAGAGACCTCCAAGCCGCCAAAGAGGTCCAGCCCCGAAGGAAGACGCCAACTGAGATTACCATGCCGCTGAAGGGTTCCAGCACTGGAGAAAGCCATCTGCTACAATCGCCATGCCGACGAGATCCAGCTGAGAGCCCGTGAAGGAGCACCCAGCTTACCTACCTGCCGAAGCAACCCCAGCAGGAGCCACAATCAGCAAAGTGCCAGTGTTCGTCGCTCAAGGGACATCTTGAGTATTGTGTCCGACGCCTTACATCCCTATTTATCATGATCGTTCGTGGGTTTACACCCCTAGTAACGTTTGTATGTGATCCCGCCCTTAAGGCCTCTATACCCTGCGTACAGACTAGGGCAGTGCGTATATTCTACGACTAATAAAACCATGTTACATAACCAATAATGGGACTGGTGTATTTATTAGTTAAATTCAGTTTAGACGATATTTTGGTAATTACTGCTTTTCCCCCCTTTTTCAGGGGAGACTGGAACAGGAGGGGCCACAGCCTCGAGACACTACCTACATCGCAGCCGCCATCATTCGCAAACCCACCTCTCCCCTAGTTACAACAGTGACACCACCTTCCCCTCCCCCGCAAAGAGGACAGCAGCCACCCTAGTAAGACAGAGTAAGGCTCCAAATTACCCCCGACGACACATCACCCTTAAGGCAGCAGAGAGAGATAGAGCAGAGAAAAGGAGACGAAGCAGTAACTGAGGTTTCAACCCTCGATACCCAAGGCGCCCGTAGTCTGCACCAGAGGTAACTCGAACCCTGCGAATCATCCTGTATATCACAGGGAGCGAGTAGTGTCAAGTTATTTTTTTGTGCCCAACATGGGGTCATTGTGAAACCTGTGTAGGCAGAAGAACAGAACCAAACTACAGGATACCCGAAAGACGGGGTCTCGGCAGTGGCTAGTCAGATTGTACAGTGCAACTTCGGGGAGTCTCGAACAAAACCCAGTGGCGCCCAATAACATATTAGCCCAAAATGAGGTGATTGAACTAGACCTGCAAACGAGGAATCCCAAAAGGAGGCGGGCAAGCAGTATGGAGGAGATGCGTACCATAGGACAGGGGAGGAGAGACGCCGGAACGAAGGAACACAAGCCGAAATAACCTCAGAAACGAGGGAAGAGGGCAACAGATCTCGTATGAAAGTTACCAGCTGGAGCAATGCAGCACTCCCCAGTGTCATGGAACAGAACTGTACACGTGCAGCCACTGCCCGCAGCACTATTGCTACGAGTGTATCAGCTGGCCCGACACATTCCGACCAACCAAAGGGATAAAGTACCGTTGTCTCCGTTGCCGGGAGCAGTAAACGCGCTGCGACCTACATAATTGCCCAAGACACAACACATGACGAACCCAATGTGCAACATGTCTGCAGACGTTACACCATATTTCTTTGGGATGGCCCGACAATGCCAATACCACAAGAGGCATGGTATACTACTGCGAGGTATGCCAAAGATGAGTGAAATGGGAATGGCCTTCGAATCCCAGCTGAGCGCCTGATAGCCAACTAGAACAGGAACATAGAATACCCGAGGCAATAGTACTGCCCGGATTTTCAGGAAGGCCCCGTGAAGACCCCGAGTTTTTTTATAAATACTTGTGAACACGAGTTGAAGACCATGAAAAGTTGTGTGTTAGTGACAGGTGTCTATATTAAGATAGTTTCCTCTTCTGAGTCGTATAGAAGTGGCAAAGAGAATTGCAGAAGTTATCAACCAAAGTAAATGCAACCAACTTATTTTTTAGCCCACTTACTTCAAATTTTTCAAAATAAATTTTTATGGTTTCCCAAAAAATTGTTTTTACTTTGAGGGAGTCATTATTACTGCAGTAGTTTTTTCAAGAGTTGATTGCACTTACTTAGTTACAGTACTTATGTAGTTACATATAGTACTTAGTCCTTTATTTTGTTCTTAATTAGTTAGTTATTGACCCAATCACTTAGTTACTTACAAATACTTAATTACTTACTTAATTGCCAACTTAATTTACTTTCTTACTTACTTTGTGGTGCCTGCTTACCAATGGGATTTATAAAACTATACATGTCAAAAAACTAGTTTCTATCGCAAATTTTTTAAAACTGAAAATGGTGAAAATTAGCATTTTTAAAGTAATACAGGACTATGCAGCAAACATTTATCTTTATTATCGCACCATAAAATGACACTGTCACTGCTGAAAGTGATCAAAAACTGCAGCTGAGATAACTTATACACAGCAACTGTTTTCATAATACACCATGCATGAATTGAGAGAGGGGAGTGGATATGCTTCCAACCCAGACACAGATAAACCTTCATCTCCACCTAGTCGGCCACGAGAGAGGGTGCAAGGATGCTATGCTAGTTGCTAGGCAACCATCCCCCTTCTTGCCTGCTATGGTATTGGCGGAAACGAGGTCACGCAGAACGTAGAGCAGCCAAAGCTCATACCTCCAAACCAGATGTACGTTTCCATGGTACAATGTACATCATTTGTGATAGAAACCTATCTTTTAAAATGTAATTAATATATCAAAGTGTGATTTTTGAGACAGCAGCAAATGAATACAGTCATTAAGTCTGTTTCCTTGTGACATTTAATAATTAATCATTCAAAACTACATCCTCTGGTTTTCCAATGAAATTCCATTTGAGCTTGCAGTGAGTAATGCCATACTTAGGCACGATGTTTGCACATTATTTAGCGACAAAGGGATGTTACATGCCCTTACATGACATCAGTTGATGTATTCAGAAGAATTGAGTCTATTGAAATAAATTAACATATTAATAACAAATCAACTGATTTTCCCGCAATAAGCAACTGAAAATGGGCTTTGTAAAATTTATGCTCCGCTCGATGTTGGTAAACATTTTTGAGTTTTTGATGACATGAAGAGGTCCAACGCCCTTCTAAAGTATCACTTTTTTGTATTAAATTAATATTTTAATAACAAATCTTTCAATTTTTTCTTAAGACGCCTCTGAAAATAAACTTTGCATTTGCTTATGTGAGGCTCAAAAATATGTAAAATGACAGAAATTCAAGTACTTGCAGTAAAGTACGGGTCAACAGGCACATACACAAAGGACGACATTTTTCACGCGGTTTGATGTTTGTTCACAGTTTACTAACAATGAGAGGCTGAATATGCCCTTCTACGGTATCATTTTTTTATAAAACCTCTATTAAAATAAATTTGCAGTATATTTAATCTAAATAACTTGCCATTTTGAAATGTAGGGGTGGGGGTAGGAAAATTTAGGAAAAAATAAATACACTTTCAAATATTAAAAAAACATAGTGGTTTGACACTGACCTACCGCTCAGCATCTGGTGAGCAGCTCCTTTACTGCTGATTTTTGAGCAGGTGTGTGAAAAGTGGGATAGAGCAGACTGCAAGGTGTTGGCTGTATTGTGGTGCGCAAACCTCATTACACCCAGGTTAACAGTGAAGTGTTTGGTATGTCTGGCAGAAGAAACTGCAGTCACGCTCCACATGGAACGGTTATAAGAAATCAAAGGGAACTTTTCTTGGATACTATGACAATTGAGGAGCTGTATGGCAGTTTGCAAAAGGCCCATATAATAAGCAAGGTTTTATTTCTATTAGATGATTTAGAGTGATTCTGCTTAGTTACCTACATCAAGATTTTGTGTTTCATGACATCTATTTATTCACCTATAACTTGTTTGACTGGCGAGGATCCTTTGGGAGCTGCAAATACTCATATATTAAATATTTTAAATTAAATACATGCATTTGTAAGTATTGGTACAATATAGAAGATGCAGGTACAAACCATTGAGATATTTAAGTGCTCTCTCTCCATCTTTCCTGTTCATGAAGGCGACAAAGCCACAGTTCCTCCCACGAGCCTTCTCCTCGTCAGATCGAGGCCACATTATCTTGATGCTGGCCAGAGGCCCGTAGCGACCAAACACGTCCATCAGCTGCTGTTCTGTAATCTGGAGCATCATCGCCACATCTTAGTTTCTATAAGTCAGACTGCTCAAAACACCAACACATGCAACAAACGCTCACCTTGGGATTCAAATTGCCAAGGTACAGGTTTGTTGTGGTCGGGTCGCCATCATCAAAGGAACCAAATTTCATGTCTTCTGCCAAAGCTAAAAAGAAAAATTATTTTTAATAAAATTACATACAAAATGGAACACTTGTACACCATAACTACCAACAAAATTATCAGTCTATGTTGAACAGTGATAAAACCATAATAACATTAACATGCATGTTAATACACAGCCTAATAACAAAATTTAAGCTACAACAAGAAATTTAAAAAAATTACGGAAACATAAACAATTTGATATGTTAAACCATGTTCCGCAATGCGTACTAAAAATTTATAAAGCAAGCGGTAGTAAAAATAATGTAAAATATTTAACTCAATCGTTTTCCTATTATACTACATAATGGGAAGAGCAGGTAAACTAATTCTCCATTGCAGACATATGGACTGAGTGAATAAGAGTGATGGATAAGTATAAGTACCACGTATTGCATAAACATGACTAAAACAATCATTTATTGAGATAAGCAATAATGTAAAAGCAAATATAAAAATTGGCGTGTTAACAACAAAAAAATTCACACTGTCTGAAACTTCAACATACGTATGTGTTAGAAAAAATTATCACTGTAAGTTGTATTTTTTTACCTGTGGTAGTTCTTAGTGTTATCTTGTTTCAAATAAAATGCTTACTCTTTGTTTATGTAGATCCATAAGCATAATTAAATTTTATTACACGACTCTGCATGTAAGGATACATTACTGCAAACTGTATAAAGAAATTGTAAATATAAAAACAGCAACTATTACTGCATATATGATATTTTTTTATAACAAAGATGAAATCCACAATTTTCATACTGAAGTTTGTGTTCAAATAACATAATAAAATCTTGGTTGAGGAAAACAATAAAAATAACATTCATTTTGAAAAGAAACCTGGTTGCCAAAAGACAAACCGAAAAATTGTTTTCAAGAATAATGAATATTTGAGTGTACACACATTTCAACTAAGAAATTTTAGCTTTACATTCACTTCTTTTCATTACTGTATTATGTATTAGCATATTATATGTTAACTACAATTTCGTTAGAAATGTTACAAAGAATCCATTTGTTAAATTCATCATAATGTAATATTTCAAATGTACATAAAATAAAATATATTTGAAATACAATATTTTTTTACTCAGATTTTTTTACTGATGGTATCATAAAGTTGGCAAATTAATAATGATGGGTTGAGAATTGAAAAGTAAAGTCGAGTCAAACTAACAACGATTGACTCGTCATCCGAAATGAGTTTTCTTCTAGCACACACCAAGCTGATGAATGTGCAAGTTGAGTCATGGTACCTTTAGGTTATAAACAAATATTTGCACCTAACAATTACATTCTGAGAATCACAAATCAGTAATTTTACGTTGCTAAACCACTACTATCGCACCAGAATGAAAACAAAAACTTGGTTACAAGTGTTGATGCTCAGTAGATGCTTGTGATAAAACCTGACAATGCAAGACAGGCTAGCTATTCTCGCAACGAGAGAGTGAAGCTGACACGCCATGAGCGATGTCATTCACTCATCTAGCCTCGCCACAGGACGCCTTCCAAGCCAGGGTGGTTGGTTTGGCCAGCCGTTGCTGTTGCCGCCTGCTGCGCTGCAACACACTATGCATCACTTGTCGCCGCTTACCCCTCCAGACCTGGCGCGTGAGGGGAAGTCTACGCCGCTCTCAGTTACTCTCTTCTATCCTTCACGTCTCTCTCTTCACACCCCGCAACTACCACGCTGACCCTATGAGTCGAGCATAAATAGGACCCGCAGTCCTCAGTTCGAGGCTGTCTCGTGCCAGTCCACTCGCCCGGTGTTACTCTGCCCGAGAGCACACAGACAGCTGTCTCGCGCCAGTCTGCCCGAGAACCACCAACATCACGTCTCGCCTTCGCAGAACGCCACGCTGCCCGAAGAACTACCAAATTTTTGAAGTCGCAACGGTCTTACGCTGTTCAGTCGAGAGCTCTGCTCTGCACGACACTGCCGCGTTGCCCGTCAGCATACCGAAGCCCCTGTGCTTCCAGCTCGCATGTAGCTTACTGTCAGCTATCATGAGTGCGAGTACCATAGTCTTAGGGTTGCCCTCGCGCTGCCTATTCTCGAAAGACTGTTGGCAACTTAGGACCAGCCATTGAGACCTCAGTCAGGGTACAGGCTGGTTTGTGTGTGTTTTAATTGAGCAACCAATAAAACAGGCATTAATTGAACTTGAGTTGTCTCTCCAGCACTCTGTATTCCCACACCTTGTCCTTTCTCTTTCAGATTCGTCACCTGTCCTAGTAATACTCTTCTAGGGTTAGCCATGAGCCGCAACCCTGCTCCTTTTTTCTCCTATTGAGAACTGTTTCAAAATTCTGCTTAGGAAGCTTGCCTTTCTAGGCCTCACTAGAGCAGTTGTCTTTTGGACTATCGACCTTCCAGTAAATGCCTGGGTCGGACCGCAACGTTATGCGCACCATGTTTCTTGTTTGGAAACGATAGCCCAACTCCCAACAGGAGTCCTGCTCTTTGTGATACCTGGGTCAGATAGCGACGTTCCGCGCACCAAGACTCTGGGTTGAAGACCAGTAGTACAGGCCTCCCACCTCACCTGACCTACGCATCCCTCATTCCATCAGGCTGTATCTAAACCTTACTGGCCACAAACTATCAACCTAATTGGTTACACCCCACCACCTTACGCCTCATTATAAGGCTGGGGTACGATGGGAAAGCAGCACAGTTGACAACCAGGGATACTCCTTGAAAAAAGAGGAGGCTACACGTCAAAGAGAGTCAACCACCAGCTCAGCAAGCTCCACTTCTAACCTCTTCTGGCATTTACCACGCACAGTATCTCCGCTGCCACCTACAACCTCTGAAGAAGTCACCTACCTTCGTCCGGCCAGCTAACATTACCAGGGTAGTAAGGGCCCTTAACATCACACCAGTGTACATTCCAACCAGAGCACCCACTCGCCCATCGCTCGCCTACACGCCACCCAAAGCTCAACGCACAATTATTGACGTGGCCAAAGCCAACAACTCGGGCACCAGGAAAAACCAAGTTCAAGCGACGACCACGGCTTCAACGTCGTCCAGGGGGAGAAGTGCCTCGGCCTTACCCTCCAACCGCAAATCCCCCTAAGGATACGTGATGAGGCCACAAAGCACTCACATACAGTTATCTATGGTTGTTTGCGCAATGTTTTGTTTATACCTACAATTGATCATGTTAACACATGAATGAACAGTATTACTGATTTTACACAAAACCGACACAGAAATTTGGTGTACATTAAAATTGTACAATTAATTTTCCATTGCTAAGTTTTATCCCCTGTTGATAAAGCAAAATTTGTTATCATTANAACAGACACAGAAACTTGGTGTACATTAAAATTGTACAATTAATTTTCCATTGCTAAGTTTTATCCCCTGTTGATAAAGCAAAATTTGTTATCATTAAATAAAATACTATTTAAGGGAATTTATAATTAAATCAAAGCAATATTCAAATATACAAACTTATATTAAAATGTACGTTTAATGAATGCATAAACACTTTGTTTAGGCAGTGATGAAAGCGGACTAAGTTCCCTGGACAGAAGATGAGAGCAAAAGCTTACATGTGCACCGGAACTGGCATTATAACAAATGCAAAGGCAAGTGAATCGACACCGTCACCAGACAAAACATCAGTATATGCGTGTTTAGAAGTTTTATTGTTCGTGACCTCAAGAAGTTCAAGTACCGGTATTGTTTATACTCAAATTAAAACACATCTCTATTTTTTAATAAAAAACATTGGGGTCTCGGAAATGAGTAGGAACTATATTACCAACTTAAACCGTTTTGCCTCTCTGCGAAGCACGTGCGACACCAGGCGAACAACAATAACGCGACCGACCAGAAACTCCAAAGGTCAACAGGTAGTCTCAGCATGGCGTTAATACATACAACATATTTAAACATGGAATGCCTCTTAAGCTCACGACACGTCACGCCGTCAGCACAAATGTGCACAAATATGGTAAATGTGTAATTTTTTCAAATGTAATTTCTGCTTTGAAAACTTGTGTATGAAAAAAAAACTATTTACAAAAACTTAAAATATGGACTGCTTGTCCGCTCACCCAGCAGCGTCATGCTGATGGACTAGCCTGGACGCTACCGTCCCACTCCACCCCTGTAAATGCTATTTTATTTAATTTGTTCTATCACATCATGTGGCTGGCATTACCATTCCTTCCCTACCTACCATAGCCATTCGCCCGTCAGTGGCAGGGAAATAGCAGTGCTGTGAATCACTTAATAACGCAAAACATTAGTTTTATTGGTAGAAAGTAGTTCCAAACATTTTTTCTTGGTAAACTGTGACTATAAGAGGGGGAGAAAGTTATAAGAAATGGTTCCCGTACCTGTGTACATAGGTACACATTTACATTTATGGTAGCAACTCGATTTTTAACTCATAAATTTTATACTAAACTCGACTTGAGTTTCATACAACTTGACTCGACTCGAAGCTGTAAGAATCAAACTCGTGCATCACTACAAATTTGTAACTGTAACAACTTTCAGAAATGGATCACATAAAATGTATTTGAAATACAGGTATTTTTATACTAAGTATATGAACATTGATGGTATCATCGAAATGGCAAATTAGTACCTGTAACAACTCTTAGAAAGATTGATATTCTTAGATCAAGACACAAAATTACATATTTTCTGTAGCAGGCAAAAAAAAATTAATATATTATGGCTGTGAACTTTTTTATAAAGGAAACTCTCAAGTTACCATAAAACCTCTACATTATGATGGAAGCTACTTACTACATAACCTAAAGAATAGAACGTTTCATACAAGTTAGTACTTTCTGGGAAAAAAAACTGGTTGGTTTGTTTCCACAAGTTAGTTCATGAGAATACATAATTTAAGTTGACAGAAGACTCTCTTTTACTATAAAATCACATAACTGATTCGCATATTAAAAATTGTTCATATTATATAAATTTTGAAATTATTTTGCAACCTCCTAAATTTTAAAATGTATGCACATTTACAGGTAGCTATTTTCTAAAACAAATGTGGTAGCACATGAGGGGAGAACATAGGCTTTTGGCCCCCAAAGCAAGTAGTCAAGAGGGAGCCCCAAGGAAGGGAGAATGGGAGAGGAGAGAGATTTGGGCAGCTCTTAACATCGCAAGGTCTTGAGAGCCGATGAGGTGAGTATGGAGCAGCACCGGAATGAAAGGGCAAGGAAAATGGAAAATCCCTGAGAAAACCCGCCGTCCAGCGGCATCGTCCAGCATGATTCCAACATGTGAAAATCCGGGAGCGACCCCATTGGGAATCGAACCCAGTTCATGTAAGTGGGGGGCGAGTAGTCAGACTACTACAAAACTTTGGTCCAAGCCTAGGAAGGCCTAGGTTTTAAAACATTAAAACAATTCTCAAAAAAAAAACCTTAATTTAACCTGCAAATTTAAGTTTACATGGTAGTATGCCTGACAAACCTGACCTAAATACTGTACACTGGGTGTTTTTGCAGAGAAGTGAATATAGTAGGACATAGGAGAACAGAAAAACTAATGCAGGTCATTGAAAATGCAGGAAAACATTACTATAGCACTACATACAAATCAAATTTTTATATTTAAAAATAATTTGGAGTTTGCATAACCTTTTTTGATGTTTGTATATCCAAGAGTCACTATGATAGAACATTTTAGTGCCCTGTCAGCTTCTGATGGAGTGATTCCTATTTTTAGGTTCATCAAAAACAAAATGTCAATATTTATAAAAAAAATAATCCTACTTGTATTTTAACATTGATCAATGTGCTGGTACCATATACGCACTATTATCTGAACATCTTAGCATAATCATGAAGAGAAAAATGTTATGTTGGCCTGATTAATAATAAATACAATTAGAAAAATACCACAAAATTGTACTAACTTAGACATTATGGGTGCTGGCTAGAGCAGGTACGGCCAAGCGAAAGGATACAGTTTTATATTGTTACAAGAATGCCTGAGGGGCGTATCTAAGTTCATGAGGGAAGATTTTAATAAAAATAAAAGAACTAAATTCAATAATTATGTTTATGCTCAATGCTACAAACAGTCAAACATATCCTATTAACTTTGATTATTCTTATTGAGCGCAATATTTTATTACTATCTCCATTTCAATTAAAGTCTTTATCACAGTCTTTACTCTTGCTAACGTCCCTTAAACTGCTCCAATTATTTCTAAACATTTTTTTTAAACTGTCTATTAATAACGCCCCGAATGTCTTTTCACTCATGCATCCAGTCCACAGTCCCGCAGATCAGTCCCACCCTTCATTGCACACAAGTTCGCCAATGCACTCTTGCAGATCGCTGCAGTCATCCCTCACTGCTCCGGAATCACCCAACTGTCGCTTAAAGTCCCACAATATGCCAAATTTTCGGCTGTCACTCACTCCTCAGAGATCCGCATGTGGTATTTATACTTGAAGTAGGTACCGTCTAGAACGTTCTCTGCAATCCAAGTTGTTCTAGGAAAGGTATTGGTGATGACATTCCTGCATGACAAATGGAGAAATATGAGCGAGGCGCGAGCTAAGATAGTTTATTGACGTATGCGGTGGCATCCTTTATGATAGGCCGCTCGCTATCGTATAACTGCTGTCCTTCACTTCCACTCGCTCGCGCAGGATGCAAAGCAGCGAGCAAGTAACAATATGTTAAATGAACTTAGGTGTGTCTCGGCTACCTTTCACAATACCGCTTTCCAACAACACACACTTTGTGCCTTTTGATGAGAAGAACCATGCTACATGAGACAAAGTAAGAGCTAATTTTGAGTTTTTTTTCAGTCTATAATATTAATTTACCAACCATTTACAGGGTTTTAAAAACTTTACTAAATAATTTTTTGTAGCAATTTGGCCCTGGCAAAAATGGATAAAGTATTTTTTGTTTGAAGGAGATATTGCGAAAGGTGGCTGAGACGTGTCTAAAATCATTTAACATGTAAAACCCTATCCTTTTGCTCAGCCGGTCCTGCACTAGGCAGCCGCGTTAAGAAAGCAGGGCTTTCGCCCCTCAACTCCCTCAGAGTTTAATTTTCTGCTGTGCTCCTGAACAAATAAAACAAAAGTTTTGCATTAGCATAGCTTAAATGTGAACAACATTTACATAATTCCATACATGCTGTCTTTGATGACGGCATTCCATCTTCAACTATAGTCTTGACTACCCCTTTGTACTTGTGCCTTTCCTCTCTTTCTTCCTGTATCCTGGAATCAAAATTCAATACAGATAACATTAAATAACACAAACATTAACAAACCCATCATAGCTATCCACAATAAATTCTGTACCAATAAAACCAAGTCACTATTGTCTAAATTTATAGGTCACCTGCTAAATATGCAAACTTTTTTGTTTTTTTTTTAATTGATTTATTTATTTTTATGTATGCACAGAGGAGATAATATTATAGGACTTCAACTTTTATTCAATAATTTTTTTTTATCCTGTTTGAACATAGAAGGATAAAGTTCTCATTTGTGTAACTAGTCTAGGAACAGTGCTGAAGGCCAAAAAACGGTCATTGCGTATGCCAGTACCTTGCTTTCCAAATCAGAATGATAACAGCACACAAACTTGAATGTCAAGCAGTAATATTGGCCCTAAAGAAATTCCACTATTATCTTTGAGATCCCCTCCCCCTTGTTGTTCTGAATATGGACAACCGTCCAATGAGCTGACTGCATACTGCCAGTGCCACAAAGTCCAAATTAGGCAGATGGGCATTATTACTCCAAGAGTTTTCATTCTCTATACAGCACTGAATGAGTTCGCTACTGCTTTATCTTGAGCCCGAGCTCCACACAAGACACCAAAAAGGTCTGAGAATGAATACTACCTCCTAAACACTCCACGACTAAGCTAATACCCAAAGAAAATTACATCCAAAACACCGAGGCACAAGCCTGGTACGAGCACCAGCCAAGAGACCTAGAAATACAGATGTTGATGACTCATCAACAAACCAGATAAAGTAAAAGGCTGAGCAGGATTACACCTGGATTTGACTACATCCAGAGTCCTGGGACAGCAAATTTTGGGTTCCCCACAAATTGAAACCAGATCCAGTTTACTATTTTCAAACCCTCACACCAGCTACCCTAGGATAAATAAGACCATCTGTGAAATCACCCCGAGGTATACATGGGAGGGAGACACATCCAAACCTCTATGAGTGATGCCAAATCTGTACAACCACAAAAGCCCACAGAGTACTGAAAGTCATTAACATCCCTAGGCACCTGGCTCAACCCATAGAACCTAGTAGTCTCAGACTTGATGGGCCCATATCTTTGGTGCACAAGTAAAAACAATACATCCTGGTGATCACGGACCTCTCGTCGTGGTGGATTGAGGCATTTCCCTTCACAAAGGCTGACACCAAAACTATTATCCACACCTTAGACAATGATATTTCCCCCCTAATTGAGATATCCCTGTCATGCATTGAGGGAAAACAGTACCCAATTCACCAGGACACAATGGAAAACTGCTTGCCAACATTGAGGAGTGTAACCTTAGAATACTCCTAGCTACCATCTTCAATGTAACATTCAATAGAGATGAAATCAAGACTAATAATTGCCTCAGAACCCATGACACATGATGCTTTTACCTAACATCATTTTTTCAACAGGTCACCAAGTGTGCGGACAACCATACCCAGTCAAAGTGACATACCTCCAAACCAGAAAGTGGAAGCAGCCACAACCCAAAACAGACAGTTTTAACAACCATAGATGTCTTTGTAAAGATGCCCCCTCGAAGGCAGACACATTCCAACTCACGGAACGGTGGTGCCTAACAAGAACAAATTATGAAACCCAGTGCCTAGTGTAACACGCACAGGGGACAATTCCACCTGCTGCCACCCTCTAATGGCGAGCCCACATTCATCTGCCGTGGAGTGGGAGACATGAGCTAGGAGCCCCTGACGTCAGCTGGCCAGTGCTCACGCAAGTATATAGGTCCATGCACCAGACCTATCTGGACTGTTGTTCACTGACCTCCCTCGAGGCCCCTCTCAGAGAAGATCTCATCCTAACAAGTGCTTCCACCAACCTGCTCCCTCATGGAGCACCGCCGAGAATAGAACCTCTACAACTGCACCATCAGCCTGAATTTGAATCCAGCGGTGATCACCAACATGTGCTGCAATGCCCTCATCATCAGACTCCAGCTGGTGCCATCCAGCATCCACCTACGCTATTTTCCAAAGCCTGTTTAGGGCACCTGCAGTGTGCAATCCACACTCATCCCTAACTTAACCTCTTTCTCCAGTTACACCAAAGCTAGGTACTGTTGCTTCACGACCTTGTGATGGAGCAACCGTGCCTAGAACAATCACCACGGCATATTTTTTTTGTATGAACGTTAAGAACTATAATTACACTAGCTGATCATTTTTCAACGAGGGTGGTCGGTTTTCACGGTACTCAAGAGCAATTTACATGTATTGATTGATTACTAGTGCCCCCATTTGTTTGCTCACTGCGTGCACATATTTTTTAAGCAACGGTGTGTGTTAATCCGTGATGTCTTCCTGGTATGGTAGTTGAAAATATGGCTTAAGAATTTATTGTTATTATATTTATTTTAATAACTATTTTCTGTTATTGTTATAGATTGTCACAATTTAATTGAACGTTATCATATGAGTATAAAATTAGAAGATTATGAATGAAAATGTAAGTGTTAATTTTTTCATTTGCAGCTTTTGCTTTCACAGTTCGCGTTGATTCTTGAATACAGATATTTTGTTTTTCCGTTGCAATTTACCAGAGGTCCTGAAAAATTATCCCTGATAGCCGTGCCCATATATTTACACCTATTGAAAATTTGTTAATCAATGGAACATTCCAAAATGTATGCGGTACAGTATCCAATTTACTAATTACTTATATAATTTTGGTGAATAAAATTAACATTCTTCAAAATTGCTTTTCTTGGGAAGAACGTCATACCTTATCAACCTACACTAGGGTTTTTTATAAAGTTGTTCCGATAGGTATCTACTAGGGATGAGTCGAATAACAAAAAATATCGGTTCCGGTTCCGGAACAAAGAACGGACGAACATATCATTACAAAACAGGGCAGACAACAACAGTAAACCAAAAGAAAAGACAACATGATGACGAAAACAAAAACACAACACAAGTGAACAAAACAGTGAAAAAAGATATCGGTGTACACAGCTGAACAATAAAAAATTCAAAACACAAAAAAGGACAAAAACAAAAATAAAACACAAGTCAGGAAAAAGCATTCCTTGTAAAATAATTCAACACTACAAAAAACACAGGAGCCACCAAAATAACCAGAGAATAGAATAGACAAACCAACAGATAGGACACAAGACAAAAAATGATAACACAAAAAAATAATAATTACAAAGCTTTACGACATTTCTCTGGCTGGAATCTGTCCCCTTCTATTTGCGTGTTTTCAGTTTTTTATTATTCCACTATTGTAACAGTTCTGTTACAGCGATTATATTGAATTTTTCTTTAAAGTATTGTATGTAAATATTTTCTAATTTGTACTTGTAATTCAGAATTTTGTACTGCCCCGGAGTAGGTATGGAAGCTAGGTCAGGATCCACCTCTCAAATAAATATGGTGAATTCTTGTATTTTTGCTTAATTTCAGTTATATTTTGATCTTGTGTTAATAACTAATGTTTATTAAATTGTATTGGTTTAATTTGAAGCTGATTGCATAGAAGAATATATGTAAGAAACTTCTTCAGTTCAAGCCAATTAATAGCAAGGAGGAATTTAAACCACATTTTAAGGGGTATATGAACAAAATTTTTACTGATATGTATTATCTATTTTAATTAATATACTTCCGGGGTTTGAACTTCCTTGATATCCATGCTTTTAGTGATAACTCTTGGATATATCACCGCAACAAATGGTCATCATAAGTTAGAACTCCGAGAAAATAGTTTTGTGGTGTTGAAATGCTGCACCATCATAAATATTTGTAGCAATCCAAGAGGTAGTAGAGGCATATTTTAACGTGAGCAATCATGAAGAGGCTCTCAAATGTTTATTAAATAATTTTTTTTTGTGACATCACAAAAGAAGCAGACATCGGGACCCTGGGGTAGCGCTGTTAATACAGCCGTCCTGCAGACAAGTCAGCCCTATGACACTACCTACCTCTTTGTTTATTTGCCATTTAAACTTAATTGAACTCTTGACTTTGTTTGGCAGTCTTGACATGTATTCATTATCAAATGCAATACATTTAAGCCCAGAGGAAATTGAGATGAGGGTCTGCACATGCTCTACCGTTTCACAAAATAATTAAGGCTATTTTAAATCTCTGGACTTTCCCGCCTTTTAAGGAAGTTATGACACCAAGGCATTAAATTCTCTTTCTGCATGGCTAACGAGGGTCTAAATGAAAGGTGGGAAACTACACCGTAAAGATTGTTTATTTTAATTAGCAGTCATGTTTTGTCTTTCTTTATCGGACAGCATCCTTTCATTATGTCTCCTGCCAAAATCTTTTTTATTAAATAGTTGTTTTGTTAATCTATGATTTGAGTATTTCTGTCTCTTCCAAGGGATAAATGCTATGTTGTGTTTATGGTAATATGTTTTATTTTCAGTTTACGAGAGATGAGACATTAGCTGGTAAGCATTGTGCTGAAGCTGAAATGTTCCTTACATCTTGTGTGTGTGTGTGTGTGTGTGCACGCACGCGTGCATGTGTGTGCGCGTCACCCACACTGGAGATCGAGCCCGGACAGCCACATCACGAAGATGAGTACTGCACGCCATTGCCAATAACAATACACACATCAATCATACACCTCTGCCTCACCACCTGAACTAAGTTGGCCTGCCCCTAGGCGAGCGCACTGATACCACCCACAACACAGATCTACCCCGCTTCCAACTCTCGCTAAGAGATGACGCCGCCCACACAGGGACGAGCCGGCCAGCTGAAGATACCCGAATCGGCCAAAGGAAACCGAAAGAAGGCTCCATTCAGTATTTAGAACCGGACAAGCCCCCAGAACGCGAGTTGACGTCGAGTTGTCATCGCATTGGCAACCCAGCAGCTTACCCTACCACTGCCGTGCTAGGGCTCTCTGCTTCAACCTGATCGTGTATCAGTAAAGCTTGCTTCAATCCCCAAGATACACACTCCACTTGGGAGTGTTTATACCATCCCTTCATGACCACACTAGGCGACAGTAGGCTCTTAGTCATTTTCCTGACTGCTTTATTAGTTATTCTACATTTGCTCTTGCTTAAACAGGTGCCCTTCACCTGTTAGTAACGTAACTTCTGCCAGTTGCTTGGTAACTATGAAAGCCTTGATGTTATTATGGGTCACCGTGTTTATTCTCCCAATAATAAATATGTTCAAGTCAACGCACTGCGTGCTAATTCCAAGGATGATTTGTACCTCTCAACCTCCCATGTAACCGCCCCGCCGTCCCCCAAGGGACCGCGACTTGCCAAACCATTGCCGATATAGGAGTTGGACTGCGAACCACCTTAACTAAGTAGTTTATACGTCACGAAATACTACATGATTCACCGGCCATCCATACTGTAGGCCCAGTGCGCAAAGGCACTTGGCGCACACGTACGGTACAGCCCCCTGCTAAATACACTCCATAAGGAAGCAGCTGGACCACCCAAATCAACTAACCCACTCCATCCACCACGTGAAATTCACCGGTTGGAGTGCCAGGCGTGACGAAGTGTGACCCCGTACCCTCTGAGCGGCTCATGATGAAGCTTTAGCGCCACCCAAGTCAGCTAACCCGCTCCATCCACCACATGAGATTCGTCATTTGATGTGCTAGGACTGATGCGGCGTGACATTGCATCTGGGTACTCCAGCTGGGAATTACTGTCACCTGCCACTTGTTTGTTGCGATGACCCTTAGTACTTACCCCCACGCCAATCACCTGGTATCTACGGCTCCAAAAGCCAACCAATTACCAGGTAACCCATCCCAGTCGCCTTCAGCCTTTCCTCCGTTCTGTATCAGGCACAAACCGCCCTCCGACTGCAGGGGCCTCACACCTCATTCCCCCCTAGTCATTTATTTCAGCCACCCCAGAAGACCAACGGGACACCACATCCAGTCATCGTTCGCCTCCGGCTGGGACTGCCCGTGGGACTGGGCTTCGCCAACACCCACTACCGAGCGCCGCCGCCTGCCACAGCCAACCGGAGCCCAACAACCCCAGATCCAGCCATACGCCAGTCGCCCCCAGACGGGGCCTGGAGAGTCGTCCACCACAGCCTGCCAACGGTCAGCTACAGCGCCAGTCTACAGATGGTAATCCAGCATCCACTGCCACCTACGCCGCCTTAGAAGCCCACATAGCTTGCTGCTGCCCGACCAGGCAACTCTGTACACCGGCTCCCTCCGAGCTAAGGCGCACCCACAGTAATCAGTCCATAAGGCCACCCAGGGTTCTCTGCCTGAACACATATAGAAACTCCCCTGTAGACTAGGTGACGCGCTCAGCATCCCGGCCATCACACGTCAAATTTTTGGCAAACTCTATTACGTATAAGCCAAACTTTATGCATGGCCACCTTTTTAAGTGTGTTGCAGCAACAGTAAACCTGTAACTTGTTTTAATGTGTCGCAGAATAACGCAGGTAAGATATAGGCCGTTCACGGTAAAGTGAGCACTTTGGTGGTCCTAGTTACTTATTCCTTTCAGCCACCCTTATCCTTTAACCACCTTTTTAAATAAATATTGCCATGTAAGTAATAAGCACAGTGTGTATATTCCACCAGACTCAAAAGCTAGCGTCTAAGGCTAAAATAAAATGTATTTATTTACTATTGTTCTAAATGCAAAGGATTTCAAAAGTGCTTGCATTATCGTGAATAGCCTATACAAAATATTTCCTGCTGTCAGGATACAAACACATTTTGTGGGAGAGTCATACATGAAAAAACTCACTATATTACAATTTAACAAAATAACATAAACAACACTACTGAAAAGGTAAAGTGAAGTTTAAAGATATAACTGGCTATTGTGTAAGCTAAAATTTGCAGTTAATAGAAAACCATGCTATGGATGAAAAGAAAACAGATTAAATAAATAATGATAATGAATAAACCCACCTCCAACCCAGTTTCCAGCCTCTTTCCATTTCTACATATGTTTACCAGCAAAAGAAAAAATATATATTAAATTTTCCATGTGCGTGAAGCCCATAAAATTCCTCATTACATTAGATACGGAGTTAAGTAATACACTCACTCTCTCACTGTAATCAACCAGTTGCAGAAAAAATTAAATATATCTATGCTGGATAACTTGTAACCAATCTGTTTGTAGCAAATTACTGTCTTTTAGAACTACTAACTGAAATAATTTAGCAAATGCCTAAAACATTGCTTTAGATACAGTTTACTTTTAAAAATTGTAATTTACGATAAAAATTTTAAAATAGTTCTGCAAATGCACATTTTGGATTATACTTTTTCTGCTGCATCAGAAAATTGCATATTTTCTGAAACAAAGTTGGCTGTACATATAACATCGCAGTACCTTGTAATGTGAACAGCTGACATAAACAACAGCATGGCTTCCACGTGTCAGAACAGCTGAAGTGGAAGGATACGTTAGCAAAACAACAACATTGGCTCTACGTTCTTAGAACTGTTAAAAAAAAAAAGGCATGAAACCCAATCAGGTGGATGTATCTTTGCGAAAACAGGATCTAGGGTGTCTCACCATATCTTTACCTGTAACGAACAGTGCAGCTATCTAGCGGGAAACCAAGCAATATTCTTTTTAAAATGCAGCCAATGATACTGTCAAATAAATAGCGGACATTTACACTGCAATTCCTTTTCAACACAAAAACTATGGCTGTGATTAACATTTCAAATGACATAATGTGCATCTGCCATGCCGTATTTGTCTAACAATGGGATCAAAACGCAATGCATAATTTATAGTGACAGAAGAACACATGCATTATTGAGTCTGTTTGAAACAAATGTGATTATTTTTGCAGAATATAATGGAAATACAGCGACTGAGAAGCTATCTGAAATAGATGAATTGAACTTGGGCCTCTGGAGAAAAGCACGTAATGCAATTATTTGCTTTCAAAAACACAATGTTCTTTTTTTACACAGCAAAATATATTTGTTTTGATGAAAAACCATTTCTATCAAAGGTAAAATTAAACTTCCTACATAAATTAAATTACCAACTGATGTGGTGGTTTAACATGTGGCCTCATTTTCAAACCAATAACTTTCCCCCAGAATTTCCCCCAAAAAACTAGGTGTGACTTAGAATCAACAGCATCTTAGATTCGAGTAAATATGGTACTTCAACTTTTTTTACCAATATTTCATTATCTTTTCGGTACAAAAAAATATGTGTTGTGAAAAAGTTGCTAGAAAATCAAGTTCGGTGTGTATGAAAAATATACTGGTATGTTTAAAGCACGTTTTTGTTGCCAATATTTTACAGTAATCTCTACTGAAGTGCTAAAAAATTATATTAATTACTACAAAAAAATGTTTAATATTAAATACATAATTGCAGAAACTGGAGTACAGGGAAAGTGACCTTTTCAGCTCCTCCTTGAAGAGCTCAAGATTGCTCTTCTTCTTCTCAATGTCCTTCTTGCGGTCAATCTTGCGATCACTCTGGCTGAGAATGCGGGCACATTCCTGTGCCTTCTCGACAGAGGACTTCTCCGCCATGTCGTACAGGCGTGACTGCGGCTTGTACAGCTTCCCCTTCTCCCTGGTGTCCTCCTCTGGAAATAAAACCACCCCCCACGTTTGCCTGTTACTTTCGAGCAGCAAGAACAGAACTCACCACCATGCACAATGCGTCCTACTAGCTTGTCACATCCCATTCAAACAATTTACACAGCATGCCACCACCTACTTTTGGTACAGCCAACTAAACAATATTCAGTTCCTACAAATTTCAGCTATTTGGCAATACTGATCTTTACAACAAAATCTGTATGATGTGTCACTCTTCTATCACAACAGACTAACAATTTTTGTGGAAAATGGTACAACAAATTTACATTTCAAAAATAAATCAATTGCTTTCAAGCATCAAGCAGGAAACAGAGAAGAAAAAAATTATGAAAGTAAACCAGATAGTCAGTTTGCCTATTTTATTACTCAGAAAAAAAAGATTGTGGTTCACAGCAAGCTACATATCTGCTAGTTTGTAGTTCCACCTATAGATGGTGTATAGTTGCATAAGTCTGTAAAACAGAATCTTAGAGCAGCAATAGTTGCAAAAAGGTGAAGGTACTGAACGAGTGGTCACTGGAGACGGTGTATGCGGTTATCCGTTTTCTGTGGGCAGGTGAAGCATGTAACCCGTAAATTCACAGGAGGCAATCCTCCTGTGGATGAAGAGAAAATGATGTCTGTCCAACATGTACAGAAATGGTGCCGTGAATTTGTAGGGGTTAAACAAATGTGAAAGATGAAGAGCGGAGTGGTCGTCCATCACGATCAGATACAGTTGATAATGACACTGATGAAATGGTGCAGGAGGACAGACGTGTGATGCTGGAACTGTTGGAGGTGCACTTTAATCTTTCACACGGCACTACGTGGGCCATTGTCCATGAATGTTTGGACTACCAGAAAGTTTGTACCTGATGAGTCTCCAAGCAACTATACAAACAACAAAAGCTCGAGAGAATGGTCGCCTCACTAAGCAACCTGCTACATTATGCCGTTGATGGTGACGCCTTTTGGTTGCGCATCCACAAAAGTGATGAGATGTGGGTGCACCACTTCCATCCAGAGTCGAAAATGGAATCATGGAAAGGAAACATCCCAAGTCACCAACAAGCAAAAAGTTTAAGATGGTTGCAAGCACAGGGAAGGTGATGGTAACCATCTTTTGAAACATTCATGGAAAGCTCCTTGATAGTATCATAGAGTGTGGTGCGACTGTGAATGCAGCTGCATATCAGGATACATTATAGCATCTTAAGGATGCTATACGATGTCGATGACCTGGTCTTCTTGCATGACGAGTGGGAGTTGCTGCATGATAATTTCAGATCTTATGTCACCCACTGGAATCGTACTTCACAAAAAATCTGAACACAAATATTATAAAGGCCAAAATTTTTATTTTGAGAACTTTACATTACTGTATGCTATTCAGCGACAGACCTACTGATTTTAAAGTTTTTTTATTGGGAGTAAAAACTGAGACAAATTTGAAACTAAAAAGTTAAATTTTCTGTGGCCAGAATGAAAGTACTGTCATTGTATAATTTGTGGAAGAAATTTTCTCCAAGCTGTAAAGTAAGTATATCTGCATTCAGTTCTTTTGGTTTGTTTATGCTGTAGACTTTCCAAAGTTTTAAGTATTGGGTTTGACTACCGATGATGACTCATGACTGCCACTGTTATCGATAGGCCTAGTTAGAGGTTGGCATCTTTGACATTATGTGAGATTCTGTCTTTGTCACAATTTCCCATCTTTCCTGCAACAGGAGTATTGTTTGTTCTCTCTTCTCCTTTTTCAACTGGGGTGATGCTTTTTTCACTTGAAGAGCTTCCGTTGATATTGTTCTATATGCCTTCGTAGCTGCCAGTAGCACGGTTTTCTGTGCCTTTAGAATTAACTTTTTCATCTGTACCTGTGATGCTGTTCTGTAAAACACTGCTCCTTCATACACGCAATAGCAGTGAAGACACCTTTGCAATGTCACCATAGTTTTGAAACCAAGTCTACACAGATTTCAACTTGCTGTATATGGATACAGCTTTATCCATTGAGTAACTGACGTGGTCATGGATTCATAATTTACTATCCACAACCACACCAAGATACTTGACCTTGCATTTCATCTTGATAGGCCTGCCCCAAAATTTTATTATCAGTGCTCTCTTGAGTCTATCCTTCAAAAGCATGGCATTTGTTTTATCTACTGCAAAATTAAGCTTCGCTGCATTTCCCCACTCTTAAATTTTATTTAGTACTAGCTGTGCCCGTGGCTCTGCTTGCGTGGACTACAGAATTATTGTTTAGGTTTTTTTTTAAAATAAAGTTGAATTTTACTTAGTGTTAATTTTCTATACTCTATACATACTATAAAAGCCAGCCTAGCACGCCAGCTAAGCGCCTAAGTTCATGCCACAGATGTAACCCCGCATGACTGAGATGCCTGCTTTCGCCACAGACCGAGAGATGGCACTAGAGAGCGCAGTTCCACCCATGGGTAGAGGAGCTCACCTGCCACCCTCACACCTCAGAGAGCCAGCGGGCAGGTGGAATATATGTCCGTGCACAGCCGCAGAATGGCAGTTCATTCTCAGCAGCTCGCTCCACCACTTCTAGTGCTGGAGCTCTCTGCTAACACCAACGTCTTCGCGACCTACCAGACGCACTTCTACACCTTTACCAGAAGCCCCTGAAGAAGTCAACACCCCTTTTCTACACCCACTACTCTTCTGGTAGTGGTACCCAAGTCCCTTCTGGATAACACGCACGAGTTAGTTAGGGTTAGCCAGTATAATAGCCACCCAGCCGCACCTGCTTTGTTTGTTCAAACCCAGGTCCTCTTCACCTGGTATGCGTAGGTTAACTTCCCTTACAGTTCTTGGTAAATTAGGAGTTACTACAGGCCATCACGTTATTGCTCTCGGAATAAACACGTCTTCTATTAACTTCAGAGTACTCATTGCTAAGTGTGACTGTAACTCCAACTTCCGTAGACGTCAGCTCACCAGAGAAGAGCAGAAGATAGCAGCATTCCCAACCTATTTGCCGAACCTAGTGTAGGACTGCGGGCTCCCTTAACCAGGTGCACGTACATCAAAACAATACACATTAGACGGTCACCTATACTGTGCACCTGGTGTGCAGTACGGTAGTGTCCCAACCATTAGGTCACAACCAACCACAAGGCGGTTAGTCAGTCAATCCAGTCCATTCACTCATCCACCGCGCAGAACTGTCGCTGGGAAGAGTGAGAGACAGGGTCTGGAGGACTGGCCCCTTTGGTCCACACCCACATCGTTGTCATACTCCCGGGGTAAACCCACCGCTCTAACCACCACGCTGAACTGTTACCGGTTCAAGTACTCTAGTACGACTCTGGTTGCCTCGGCCTCGACTTGGCTCAACCCTTAGTAAGGGTACTTCATCGCCTGCTCCTCTCTTGCGTAGCCGACCATAGAACCTACCTACAAGCCCTACACCCATAGGAGTGGCACCAGGTTGCGTATTTAGAAAGGTAGCTACCAACTTCAAGCTTAACTTGGGATGTAACCCAGCCCCAACTGCACTTTGCAGCATAACCTGCTGGGAATGAGCTCAAATCTCCCCCGACATTTGGAGAGGCTTCACCTCCCAGCTCTCTGCCCCTCATTTCAGCACCCATTCAAGACAGCCGGAGAACCACATCCCGTCGTCGTCGCCTTCCGCCAAGGACTCAACGTGCCTCTAGGTCTCACAAACTCGTGGTGCCACCTCAGCAAAGCCAGCAACCCTCCTCGGGCCTCCACGTGCGTGGGTGTGGGTGTGGGTGTGGGTGAGTGTGTATATATATACTGCTACATCTGTACAAATACGAACAACCATGAATGTATTATGTTTTGTATTTTCATTGTAGTTAAAACTTTCCAAGTTATAATAATTAGAATGTTATTTCCGTAAAAGTAAAATTTTCCACTGCTCCATCTAAACAATATGCAACTCAAAATGCCACACACTTGTATGAACCTCAAAACAATTCAGTCTCATGAAAGACATAAAACTAAAGCCCCCCTCACCGCCCACCCTTTTTCGCTCGAAATAAAATAAACAGAACCCCAACAAACGTAACTTGGCAATTACAAAAATAAAACAGGTTGGAATGCCAACCTAGCGATAATATCCTACCTTGATTACTGGAAGGAGGTTAGCTAACGTCAGTTTTTCAGTGCCGGTCATAACAGGAAACATGAGGAAAGAGGAAAATGCAAGTCTGCATTAGACTCAAACATTTGTTTACAAACGTCTGTTCCTTCTCTGACAAAACAGCTGTGGTGGAAGGCTACATTGTGGCAGTGCTACTTTTCCAAAACCGTCAAAATTTACCCCACTTACATTAAATGGACAATATTACTGTTCCCACTTAGGTGCGAACATCACAGTTAGTACTTCGGTGTTACACTAAAAATATAAGCAGCTAGCTGATTGGGTTTTTAAAGACAATTTTAAATGTACTTGATTAACTACATACCACCCACAGTTCCCTGATTGTACCACAAAGCGAACACTTACGGCCACGGCCAGCATCGTAGGTGCCTGCCTTGACCCACACTTTGGCAGCCTTTGTGGGGGTTTCCTGGAAAGTAGCCACATACTCCTCGAAGGCCTGCAAGATAAGAAACACATCATAATAAATATGGCTCACAACACCTTACATGTGATAGATTCACGAGTATGATACAACTCAAGTACAAAGAAAAAAACTTCTGTTAGTTGCATGATCCCTATGCAAACTTCATTTTCAAATTAATTGAATATGAATGTTTAAAAAATGAAAAGACCAATTATTTTTTATACTAACTAAAAAATGTTCATACCAATAACTTTTTACTCAAAACATCTACAATTTAACAATGGAAATTATGCCATAAAGTTGAGATAAAAGTACACATCCCATTAGTCATGTTTACAAACTGGTAAAAAGTAGAGCTGAATGTAGGTACTGCATGTTGAAAAACACAAATAAATATGCAAAATTTTACTGCAAACTACTTTCAGTGTCTCCACAACCATCGTCTTAGTTTTCCCAAATGTAGCCCTATGCACTGCACTATTAAGACACTGGTGATGGTTCCTACAAAACAGGATTTGGGTTGGCCAGCCCTTCTAACGGAGCCCATAAAGTTCCGTTTCATTCTGAATTTAATATACAGAAAAATTAATTTTTTTATGAATTCTGATTACATTGTTCTATGTTTCAGTTATTTATTTGTTAACCACACAAATAACTCACACTTTACAGAAATTGTAAGACATTGTGTAAATACAAAAGGATGCAGGGCAGCCTCAAAAAATTGACAACCAAAGCACATAAGCCTTACGATAGGTAAAGATAATCTTATATTTGGGCATAACAACACACTGAAGACCTTACGCGGTCATAGTCGGCACAGTGGCTCACTTCCCACCAGGACGAACCTAGTTCAATTTGAGACGGGGTTACTCCTGGATTTTCACAAATAGGAATTGTGCCAGACGATGTTGCTGGTTATTGGCTTTTCTCTGGAATCTCCCATTTTTTCTGCCCTTGCATTCCAGCGCTTCTCTACCATGAAAATGTTTTATACTCCACGTGAAACATTCCTTCAATAGTAGGAACACGTTAAAACAGTATTACAACATCTGTCTGAATGGTTTAATTTGTACGAGCCAATATAACAAACAAGTTATAGCTTCCACGATTAACCTTCAAGGCAAGTAATTTGATTCTGCATTAAATGTGTAGATGCAGTTTCATGAAATACACTGTCATCAGCAGGTACCATGTTTTTAGCACTCTGGTGAAATTACGTTCATATCAGTGTAGGCATTTAAATTTCATTATCAAAAGGTGTTTTTATTCGTGAGCAAAGAAATAGGCTTTAGTCAACATTAGAGTCATGTGCTTTAAAAACCTGTGGGGTAAGGGCGAACATTTCAACTGTCTTGGCGTTGCTTTTACAATGGCAAAAAGAATAATGTTCAACTCTTCTGCCATTGTGTTGCAAACATATTTTCTTATGACCTTGGAAGTGTTGACCATAGTTAAGGTATTAATTTGCATCTAAACACAAAAATAATCATGTACATCAGTCAATATTCACAAACCAATATTCTTTACTGAAATTAACGTGTACTTGTTTGCAGTGCTGATTACAGTATGTTTAGGCTGTTTGCGGTAAACTGAGCACTTTTGAAAGCCCTGCTTAAGATATACTTGTATGCACAGTGTGTATCATTCCACTTTATGTCGAATTAACACTGCCATAGGCCTCATTACTTTATTCATAAGTATGACCTATGTGAAGCTATGAAATTATTAGAAAAGTAAGTATTTTACACATCTGCTAATTCTTCCACTTAGATGCATCAAAAAATTTACAGAAAGTGAAAAAAATAATTTAAGCTATCGCAAATAATTTTACCTAACCATTAATTCAGCACTAAGCCATGGAACTACCTTCCATCCATCGCTACCAACTTTACTGGGCGCATGGCACTCAGTGCGTCCATTAAAATATATGCAGATAGGAGCAATCTAATTTTTAACAGGTTGAATTCAAAAGTGCTTACTTTATCATGAATAGCTTTTATCACTTTATGTTGTTTATTTAATGAGTATACAGTGGATATATGGGCCAGTCGATGAAAACACCATCTGAAAGTCACATGGCAGATTATTTTGAAAGGTAACGTGGGAATATATGCAACCGACAGACAAAGTAGAAACTTAGCAGGTATTTCAAAGTGCTCACTTTACTGTGAACAGCCTTTAATTGCTTTGTAAGACAGAACGCAAAGCAATGGTGTCTGGTCTCATGGAAGACGTTGCGGCCTATCTACGGTTGGCAATACCCATGGACACGTCCCGATCTCCAAGTCAAGTGACGTCACATTGATGCAGTCCGAATATGGTCAACAAATGCGTTGTCCGATAGCAAGTTTTCAGAATCTAACACTAGGTCGCAGTAAATTTGGTGCTTTATTTGTTGTTGCGTGGTGATATTGATATTGCTGAAGTTTTGATTATTAATGTTTGCAACAAAAATTATTTGAATGTTTATTTATTTTTATAATATAACTGTCTTAATTTAAGTACGCTCACCAATAAACATCACATAATTTTTTAAAATTTATATTTGTAAAATGTATTAGATAGTTCAGACACAACAAACACAGCACTAATTAGCTTTTCGTCACATTTGTCTTGAGAAATGTAAACATTCCATGAATGCCAGCCAAAGTGTCTTCTTCTTTATCTACCATCTTGGAGACACAATTTGGGACAAAAGTTTAATTTTCTGGATGCTTTGACTTGGGGCACAGGAGGTTGGGACAGTGTCATGATGTCAGAGGGCCATGTGCACTAATCAGGGTATCCTGGTCCTAATACACAGGTTGGGATAGCACAATCGTAGACAGGCCTCTGAACTACCAAACTCCCCCGTTTTTTCCATTAAACAAAATAGAGCCCCAGCTATAATATCATACACGAGTACTAGATTGAATCTAGCAAACGTCACTATTTCAGTGCCTGCCATGAAATAAAACAAAAGTTAAAAGCTGATAAAAATGTGTGCACTGGATTCATAGGATTTGTTTACAAACATTTTCTTTCATTGGCATAACAGGTGTGGTGGAAAAACATATGGCAGTGCTAATTACGTTTTGCAATG
This sequence comes from Clitarchus hookeri, assembly GCA_002778355.1. NCBI lineage: Eukaryota > Metazoa > Arthropoda > Insecta > Phasmatodea > Phasmatidae > Clitarchus > Clitarchus hookeri. Next base: position 629,076 of record NQII01000820.1, on the reverse strand, counting down.
AACATAATTTTGTATTGGTAGCAAAGGCTGTTTACTGGAAAGCAAGCACTTTTGAAAGCCCTGCTAAATTTCTACTTTCAGCCTGTTGGTTGCGCGTCTTTCCGCGTACCTATCAAAATAAACTGCCATGTGCTTTCAGCTGGTGTTTACATCAGCTAACATACATCCACTGCATACTCATTCAATACACAACAAAGAGTAATAAATATTGCAGTCAGCGCATGTTGATCTCGGTAAATAATATCGGTTGAACATTGATTGATGTTCACAATTCTTTTTCTGTTTAGACATAAATTAATAGGTTGTCAACAGAATAAAACATGATTCTTTTTCCCATTACGAAAACATACCCACACATTTCAAACATTCACCTTTTAAAAATGTGAATAGGTGAAATACTTTCCCATTAAAGAAAAGCACACTTTTAGACAATATGGCGTATTTACTCCATCATACAGAAGGCAGCATGCCTTAAACAATGGTTAAATAACATAGGAATTATGTTCAACAACATTTACGAGCAGAACTATATTGCATAAATACCTCAACAAATCAATATTTTAGTACAAATCTATGCACAAGCAACTGGCAGGCGTGGCTATTACATTAAGAGTAACGAAAACAATTGTCACAATGCCAAGAAACTAAATGACTAAACAGAATTTATCCTAATTTTTACAGCATACCTTCACAGTAATATTTGTCACTATGCAAGTATCATGAAAATTTATCAAGGCACACAGTTTTTAAAGCACATAACTCTTACAATTTACTAAGGCCTACTGTTTTGCTTACAAAAATATCACTTTTCGCTTATAAAATTTAATTTAAATGCTTACACTAATATGAACGTAATTTCACTGGAATACTAATAACATAATACCTATCTGATGACAATGTATTTCATTAAACTGCAGCAACACATTTAATGAAAATCTAATTTTCCCCAAATTACCTACCTTGAAGGTTCATTATGGAAGCTGAACTTACTGTTTGATATATCACTTATATAGACTCATACTAGCTAAACCGTTCAGACATACATAATAACAATGTTTTAGCCTTGGTTTTGAAGTATTCCTAACACTCAGGGAATGTTATTACAGTCGACTCTCGTTGTACCAAAAATGCATGTATCGATAAACCGTATCCACAGTTAATTTTCAGCGGTCCCGGCAAAACTCCTACATAAATAATGATAAAGCTAACCACTTGTATTGTTTATCAGATGTTGAGTCGATCTAAGTATATTTCGGGTCCCATCACCCAAGATTTACCGCAACAATTGTTTTTAAACTGGTTTTTTATGCAAACGTCAAGTAACTGGATTTGAAATACGTCACGCGCACCGCCGTTTATCACAGCTCTGTGGCGTGTTGTCCGTCTTCCCAACACGACTGTGGCATGGTGCGACGTGCAAGTCTGGCTTGCTACTTCTCCTTACACGCTTGACTAGAAAGGAAGTGGTTACCTAGCAACCAGCGTGGCGACCTAGCGTCTTCTCTCTTTCCTCTTTCGGTCTCTTTCAGCTGCGCACTGTCTTCCCTCTCCTTACATTCCATTAAGTGGGGAAGTTGTCTAGCAAAAGAAAAAGCATGTGCTCTCTCTCTCTCGGCCACGCGCAACTTGCCTTCACACGACTGCCGCAGAGCAAATACGGTGCGCCTGGCGAACGTGGAAATTTTATCCAGATTATCAGTTGCTCAAAATAGTTGCATCTATCAAAACTTGTATTTCAAAGCAAATGGTTTCGCCTGAAAATGTTATGCAATAAATTTTAACTAGGAATTATTATTTGCAAAGATGTTTTCTTTTGTGATTAAAGGTTTTTTTCCCAGTAAGGTTGGTGTTTCATTGATTTTTGGTGTAAATCACCATGATTTTAGAATGTAATATTAATTTAACTCAATGGACAGTATCTTCGCGGATAAAGTGATATGCCCACAAGCATATACTTGACCTCCCTTTGTCTCCAAATATTGTTTGAACATCGTGCGGCTTGTATTACCAAGAATAAAGTTAATTTCAGTAACTTCCTGCAAGGAAATCGGAGGAATTATATTAATTTACTTCAGTATACATGCATCTTTTAAATAAACTGTTAAAATGTAAGGGCCTATTCGACACCTTTCATCATCTAATAATGGGTAAGCACTGAGCCCATGTGCAGTGTAACTCGCAACTGGGAAAATCCGAGGACGTGGTTTTGAATGATTAATTATTAATGACAATGAAGAAATACATTTTAATCGCCCTATTTATTCATTTCTGTCTCAAAATTAAAAGTTTTTTTTGCAGTGAAACACAATTAATTACTTTAAAAGACAGACATTTGGCACGCCCGCAAGGTGTCAGCAACATGTAGCGGTGTGGAGGGGTAATCCTCCCGCCGCGCCGCTTCCTCTTCTCTGCCTACCACCGTGAACACACTGCCCGATCAATTAATTTTCCACACGCTCTCAGCTGATCTAGTGGGTACAGGAGATTCAAAATTTGACTTGCATTCAGTGTCATATTATTTTCATTTTCAGAGGGTTTTAAAAGTTTCAGCTCAGCTTGCATTTGGTGACGGATTACAATAAATTATAATACAGTATTTTGAAATGTTATATTCATTATTTAGACGAGTTTAGGTGAAATGTTTTTTAATGTGTTATGTACAGTAATACTTTTTCTAAAAGACCCATTTTTATTGTTTTTTAACTAAACTTTATTCATAGATAATGTACAGCTCTCATTATACTCAAAACAAAGTCTAATAGGGTCAGAAGTTGTATTTTATTGATGTAGATGTCAGAACCCATCTGCTGAAATCCCACATGTATGGAAATTTTTTGGCAGTCCCCTGAAAAACGGTAGATAGGGAGTCAACTGTATTTTAAAACGTGTGACATGTGCCGAGGCATCAACTCGTAAATTGGGAATCACGTAAATACTAAATAACACACATTCATTAAATCTTTCAGAATTGCAACACATATAGCAAATATAACAACACATACTCATCCTAAGTTTGTTCAAGTTTATTCAAGGTTTAAAATTTATATACCTACTTCAAATGCAGGAAACAACACATTTTTCAGGTTGCCATATTATGTGAAATTTCAAGTTTCTAGGACAAGAAACTACGTTGAAATACAGCAAAAAGTAATAGCAAACAACGCCATTTCACTAAGAATATGTATAAAAATATTTGATTTATAATGTTAATTAATAATTTATGTAAGGAAGCACGAGCTGCCGCTTGAAATCACGCTGGTAACACACTGCACACATGGGACCGTAAAAAAAAACACTGTGCCAACAAACTTGAACACTGCGTCAGCCAGGTGGTGATGTGAAAGAGTTAGAAACATAAATGTACGACAATCATTCAAAATTTTAATCTTATTTGCATTCAACAAAAAGAAACTGTATTGCAGGTGACAAACTAATTATTAACTTTATGACTAGTAAGACATTAAAACATACAACAATCTTTTTGTAGTTCGCTGCCAACTTAATTGTGAATATTGCGGTCATGGTTTACATTAAAATATATGCAGTTTTGGGCAGTGATTTTTTTCAAACGTTGTTTTTGTTATGATTTGTATCAAAACTGTAACAACTAGCGCCACCTATTGTTATCTCTATGTCATCGTATTGTTTTCTCTATGTCATAAGTAATAAAGCTATGGTCGTTCAGTCGCCATTGAATCGCGATACGCAGTGTTTCATTTCGCTAATCATTACAGGTTATGGGCCCAGTAAACAATTGAATAATAATCTTGCGATAGTTTGTACGGTATGATAAGTACTGAGTATAATTATATTCGCTGAAGGAGACTATTAATTGTGCATATCGTGTGAGTGTGACCGCGTAATGGCTTCGAACTATGTGATAAGCGTCCCTAAGTTGAAAGGACGCGAGAATTATAGTGAATGGTGTTTTGCGGCAGAGAATTTCCTGGTCTTGGAGGGCATGCTAGGATGCATCAAGCAGGAGCCGAATCAACCAGCACTAGGAGCCACGGATGATGCTAAAACCAGAGCAAAATTGATCTTGACCATTGATCACTCTATTTACGTTCATATAAAAAACGTTACTTCTACAAAGGAGCTATGGACGAAACTAAAGCAGTTATTCGACGATTCGGGGTTTATCAGAAGAATAAGTCTGTTGAGAAATTTAATTTCGGTTCGGCTTGAAAATTGTATCTCAATGACTGCTATGTGACTCAAATAGTTGAAAATGGACAAAAATTAGCTGGAACTGGTTTTAACATAAATGACGAATGGATCGGGTCATTATTGTTGGCGGGATTGCCTGAAAAGTTTTCGCCAATGATTATGGCCATAGAACATTCTGGAATTTGCATAACAACGGACGCCATTAAAACGAAATTATTGGACATGGAGGAAACTGAAACGAATGAAACTAGTGGTGCATTTGCTAGTTTTCGTAAATACCAACATAAGAAAAAAGAAAAGTCTGTGGTTAAAGACCATAAACAAGATGGCTCACAAACGTCAAAGTCATCAACCATCAAATGTTTTAGATGTAAACAGACTGGCCATTTCCAAAATAAATGTCCCAATAAAGAGAAATATAATACGCACAGTGAACAAAAGCAAACAAATGCCTTCAGTGCTGTATTTTTAAATGGCAGTTTTAGCAAAAACGATTGGTATGTCGACTCGGGGGCAAGTGTGCACCTAACAACGAATAAACATTGGATTACAAATGTTTCATACGAACAGAGCACTAAAGAAATAATTGTAGCTAACAATAGTAAGGTGCCTGTTGAGTGTTCCGGTGATGTGCAGATTAAAACTTTAACAGAAGATAGCAAGTTTGATGTGACAATCAAAGATGTGTTGTGTGTTCCAAGTATCACAACAAATCTCTTATCTGTGAGTCAATTAATCTGCAATGGCAATGGAGTGTTCTTCACGAGTGACAGTTGTATCATTTATAATAGAAAAGGCGAAACATTTGCTACAGCCTCATTAGTAAATGGAGTATACAAACTAAACATGCCCATGTGTTTGTCAGCTGCTGTGATGGAATCCGGCGAAACCTGGCATAGGAGACTGGGACATATTAATAGCAACTATCTTAACAAGATGCAGGATGCTGTGGAAGGATTGCAATTGGATAAGAATACAGATATAAGCAAGATGTCTTGTGTCACATGTTGTGAGGGGAAGCAAAGTCGCTTGCCGTTCTCTCATGAGGGTGACAGAAGTACTGAATTATTGAATACAGTACATACAGATCATTGCTGACCTATGGAGAATGCTTCTCTAGGAGGGTCAAGGTATTTTCTTATTTTTGCCGATGATTACAGCAGAATGACANTAATTTTTTAAAAAATAAGAGTGAAACTTTTGAATGCTTTAAACAATACAAAGCTAAAGTTGAAAATGTTCTGGGAAAAAAGATAAAGATTTTACGGAGTGATAACGGACGTGAATTCTGTAATAAAGAATTGGATGATTACCTGAAAAAAATGGGAATAATATATCAAAAAACAAATCCTTACACGCCTGAACAAAATGGTTTATGCGAACGCATGAATAGAACTTTAATAGAAAAAGCGAGATGCCTTTTGTTTGAAGCTGATCTACCGAAGAAATTTTGGGCAGAAGCAAGTAATACTGCTGTTTATTTGCAAAATAGAACGGTAGCAGCTGGATTAAATAATAAAACTCCGTACGAGTTATGGACTAACAGCAAGCCTAATATTAGTCATTTGAAGATATTTGGCAGTACTGTCATGGTGCATGTCCCCAAAGTTAAAGGTGCGAAGTGGGACAAGAAGTCTGAGAAGTGCATCTTAGTAGGTTATTCAGAGGAAGTAAAGGGGTACAGAGTTTACAACCCTAAAACTCAGATAGTGTCAACCAGCAGAGACGTCATTATCATGGAAAAAAATTTGAATACAGAGAACCTGACTGTAGTTAAAGAGAAGGAGAATGTTGATACTGATGTTGACGAAGTAAATGCAGATATAGTGAGGGACAACAATCAATCTGATGACTCGTATACTAGTACTTCAGGATTTAATAATGACGAAACCTATGTGCAGGGTGATACTGCAGACTCGGACAGTTCCACTGAAGTTGATGAAACGATACAATCACGCGCGTTGCCTACTAGACAAAGACAAAAACCAGATAGATATGGTTTCTCAAATATGTGTACAGAAAGTGACAGATTACATATTGATGAGTTGTCGGTGGAAGATGCACTACAGGGTCCAGATAAGGAGTGTTGGTCGCAAGCTATACAAGAGGAGCTGCAGTGTTTTGAGGATAACAATGCTTGGGAGCTTGTGGAACCTGAAGACGGTAAAACAGTGGTAAAGTGCAAGTGGGTATTGAAGAAAAAGTGTGACAGTGAAAACCAGATTCGTTACTGTGCTAGATTAGTAGCCGAAGGCTATAGTCAGAAGTATGGTGTGGACTATGAAGAAACTTTTTCCCCTGTTGTGAGGCACACCACAGTGTGTTTGTTATTTGCAATTTCTGTACAGTTAAATCTTGATATAAAACATTTAGATGTGAAAACAGCCTTTCTGAATGGAGAATTGAATGAGACTATATATATGCAAAAACCAGATGGTTTTGTTTGCTCAGAGAATGATAAAAACAAAGTCCTTAAGTTGAAAAAGGCTATATATGGCCTCAAACAATCCTCCAGAGCATGGCATGAGAGAGTCGACAATTGTTTGATTTTAAATGGTTATAAGAAATCTAAACCGGAACCATGCTTATATAGCACAGTTGTAAATGGTTGTAAGACAATGGTCACTCTTTATGTCGATGATTTCTTTGTTTTTTCGAACGATAAAAAAGAAATGTTACAGTTAAAAGAAATATTGAATTGTCAGTTTAAAATAAAAGATTTGGGACAAGTAAAGCGTTGTCTAGGTATGGATGTTAAAATTGATAAGAGAAATAATGTAATTACTTTAAGCCAAGAAAATTATATTGATCAACTTTTGCACAAGTTTGATATGGTTGATTGTAAAACTGTTAAGACTCCTATGGAGGCTAAATTGTATGTTACTAAATGTGAATATGCTCAAAACCAGAATCCATATCAACAACTTATAGGTAGTTTGATGTATCTGGCAGTCCTTACAAGACCGGATATTGCTTATGCAGTAGGATATTCGAGTCAGTTCAATAATTGTCATGGTGAAGAGCATTGGTCATATGTAAAGAGGGTACTTAAATATTTAAAACATACAAGAACTTTTGGTTTAAAATATAGTAAGAATAAAGATTGTGATGTTAAAGGTTTTGTTGATGCCGACTGGGCTAATGATACTATGGACAGAAAGTCATATACAGGTTATTGTTTTCTGTTATCAGGTTGTGTCATCTCTTGGGAATGTAAAAAACAGAAGTCAATAGCATTATCTAGCACAGAAGCTGAATATATAGCAATTTCAGAAGCTTTTAAAGAGGCAATATATCTTAGAAACTTGCAATATGAGATTACAGAGAAAATGTATACAATCACTATATGTAATGATAATCAGAGTGCACAGAAGTTGTCGGCAAATTCTATTTTTCACAATAAAACCAAGCACATTGATGTCAGATACCACTTTTGCAGAAACATGATATCAGATAAAATTGTGTATATTCAATATTTGCCAACAGCTGACATGCCAGCGGATATGGTAACCAAGAGTTTAAATTCAGTAAAACATTATAGATTTATAAAACTTTTGGGAATTGAAAGTGTGTAATATTTTGATAAGTGGGGGTGTTATGATTTGTATCAAAACTGTAACAACTAGCGCCACCTATTGTTATCTCTATGTCATAAGTAATAAAGCTATGGTTGTTCAGTCGCCATTGAATCGCGATACGCAGTGTTTCATTTCGCTAATCATTACAATTTTCAATAGTACTTACTTTATTGTGAACCACCTATAACCTGTGTCCCTATCTGCAGCCCTTCATTTACGGCATGTAGTGGAGAGATTTGGGCGACTGTTAACATCTAGGTCTTGAGAGCCGATGATGATAATGAAATGATCCCTGAGAAAATCTGAGCAGCAACATCGTCCAGCACAATTACCATATGCGAAAATCCAGGTGCGACCATGTCGGAAATTAAACCCAGTTCGCCTAGAAGATAGGTGAGTAATCTACACCACCATGGCACCATCACTTACAGGGAGGGGGGAAGGGAGGACTATCTCAATTCTAGATATGAACTTGAAATGAATCTATTTGTTCACAGAAGTGTCAAAAGAAACACAATCTTTATACCACCTTTCAGCATTTCAATCAAGTGTTTTTATTATTATGCGGCTTCACAAAGGTGTAGCAGTTTTCTGCACGGTTGGTACCTGTGCAGCCGCCTGCTCTTGCTCCTTCTTGCGCTGATCCTCTTGCTCCTTCTTGGACACGTGTCGCTTGCCCATCGTGCCGATGGAGAACGCCTTGAGCTTCTGCTCGTTGATTTGCTGCAACACACACATGCAATGTGAGGTCCCGACCCGTCCCTCCTCAGCTCAGCGCAGTAACACAATCATCACAGTAGAGACAGTTTTCGTATTCTATTTGCATGTGAATATTACAAAGTACAGCCATTCTTTTTAACAATCTGTTCTGCTACTTACTTCAGATTTAAATTTAAACATTGTATGGAAAGCTATCAGTAATTAACTGACTTTATTTAAAGTTTTACAGTTAATGGCAAAAATAAAGGTGTTTATAAGTTTTAATCCTACAGACATAACATTTTACAATTATCCTACTTCTGTGCATTTCCTTTAACTGTGTCGCACAGTAGGTCTCACACCGACGACCAATTGGAAGAACCAATGACAGTCAGCTGGCCAATGAAAAACCCACATTTAATGTGGTAACCGCTTGTTCTATTACATGGTTTCAACAAACAGTTCACCATGAATTTTCTATCACCACTACATTGCACGTCGTGTACCTAGAGAGGCAAACGTAGTTGTCACTCAAAATTTATTTACTATCACTATGAACAGGAGTGCAAAATAAATGAAAATTAATTCACAAAGAGCTATAAATGTTGCCTCTTAAATAAAAATCAAATCTTCACATTAATTACTAATGTCAGAAATATGGTAAATTGAAAGTGAAAAACTTGCAGGAGCAATTTCTAAACAACTATCAAACCAAAAGATTCTCTTATTGTGTGTGTAAAGCAGTACAGTGTTAGACTTTAATTTGTTATAGTCTACTCATGGTACTTACAATTGAATAAAACCTTAGAAAATTCATTCCATGAAAGACACGGTTTGTAGTTTCCTACATAAATAACATACTGTATGAAAAATGCTTTACATTTTGATCAAGATTAAGATACTTTCTTTTTGTTAAATGAAATTTTCTGATATTTTGTCTAGAAATTACAATACCTACATAGTTATGTCACAAACATGACAATGTTTACTCATAATGGCTACTATGAAATACCTGTAATTCTTACTTAAAATATTAATGGGTTGAGAGACATACAGTGAATGTTGGTGGCATTTTTAAAAATCCCAATCAGAACAACAAACCAACAAAATACTAAAGACAGTGTTCCACAACACATGTTTACTCTTATTCAGAGTCACCAACGGCAGTCAATTTGCAAAAGCATGCCTAAACGCTGACAAATAATAAAATACTAAGACAAGAGTCAAAGTGCACTCCACAATACTAGTTCCTGGAACCTGAAATAATTGAGGAAACTCTTGGGAAATCTGAGTGTGATCCAGTCTGAGCACTTGACAAGCTGCCATAGGAATTTATGATGTGTCCAGACATTTCAAAAATCTACTGACGTCTGACTATCGCTTGTTAGTTAGACCTCGTCAACAGTGTGTTTATCACATTAGCATCACATTGTGAGAATACAAGGTGACATAATAAACTAAATAGTCAACACTTTTCAGTGTATTTGAAAGTGACCTCCATGAGCATCATGAAAGCGCGTTCAAACAGCAAGGTTCCAGTTTGAATCCTGTGGGAGCTGCAACAGTGCATGATATAATTTCATGTTAAGTTAAACTTTCTGCTAACACTCCAAACTAATCAAAATGCACTAGAGCACCTGTTACATTGCAATTACACTGCACTTCAAAACTTAAGTGTTTCAAGCAAAACACCTTCAATGTGTTTCAAATAAATCCACATCAATGCTGTCACCGACATATCCCAACAAATTGTGCTTAAAAATGGAAGAACTTTTCTAAGTTTTCTTGCGATGTACGGCTCTGCGCAGAAAGGTAACGTGTCCTCCCGATTACAGCGGATTGCAAACCATTTGGCTGACGACTCTGAGTTCTTCGGTGATGATACAAAATAAACTTAGCAGAGAACTACCTTGACAACTTCATCTTCCTGACTCTTCTTCCGATCCTTCTTGGAGGCAGAATTCTTTCCCATTGTATAAAAGGAACGTATTCACACTTCTCCCCCACCGATCTCTGGAAAAAGAAGATCATCATTATAAGGTACGAAAGGGAGCAAATCATATCAATGGTGAAGATGGACCACTTCAAAACTTTAGAAAACGACATTTTGTTTGGCTCTCATTGATATATCCCTATCAACAGTTTGTTCACAAAAATATTAATATTCTAAAATTAAGGGGGGAAATTTTTTTTTAGTTTTTACAAATCCGTTAATGAACAGATTGCAGTCCTTAAATGAAATACACACAAGCCTACCCATATTCTACACCTGACACACACGAGAGGAGCACAGCCCCAGAATGGACAGGTCATGTCAGACTAATGGCCATCATTGCCCACCATCTGAGATTTATAAAGTTTTTATGAAACCTGAAGTACTGTCATTAATTTATATGTCATCCAATAGGGCCAAAGCACAGCTTAGAGTGTGGGTCTGCTGTTTTATCGCTGTATTCCCAGTTCGGAAGTGACAAAGAATGTCTTAAGAAAGTTCAGGTCTATCATGTCAAAATTTGCAATACCGGTATACATTCTAAAATGTAAAATGTGGAAAAATTTGATAACTGCATAATTCCCTGTGAACCATAATGGCAGGTGACTGGAAGAACGAGGTACGGAAAATGACTGTTCACCCACTGTTCTGTAATGTTTGTGGCTCAGTGAGAGAAAGAGAGCATCAATTATAAACACTTTTCTATCAAGATTGCAGCTTGTCGCTACAGAGCTCTGCGAGATCTTCACAACCCTTGTAGCCACGTGCAACACTGTTTCTCATTCTCCAGCTCTGGGACATGCTGCGTGACGACGGAGGTTCTTCTACTGCCTGACCTACGTGCGGCTTGTCTCGTCCCCTCCTTCACCACAGACATTAGCCACAATACAAGTATGATGATACAGTGTCACCATTAACAAACCCTAAAAAATAAATTGCTGCTAAGACAAAAATTATTTCTAGATTACCAAATATATCCTTTTCGCACATTTCTTGAGAAAAAAAAACATGGGAAATTATTATGAATCCAGGTAGAATTAAAATATATATTTATGGGGCCTAAAAAATCAAAACAGCTAAAGTGCTAATATAAAATATAATCATGCCCACCAGATAGACCGAAGAATGTTGGAGCTGGAAGAAAAAGTGGAGGAAGGAGGAGCAAACTCTAAATCAGACCGTACCTTCCTCTACAAATGTGTTGATCAGCTACCCCTGGGACACAATAGTTCCTGCAGGTCTGATCCTGAGCCATTTGCGAGATGCCAGGTTCCCTTGTTCACCCCACCATTAGAGGTTACATTAACTAGAGTTAAACTCGCCCACAGAGTTACGGGTAAGAGATGACAATCCCATCCTCACGCGCAGCTCGTGAAACTGAAGCATTACCCTTTGCAATCTTACCAACACAGCTGATAAGTAGTGTCACGCACCTTACGAATGGTGGGTAAATACCTCTCATGCGAGTCATTATTTACCACTAGGGGCCATACGTGGCCTGTTTATAGCAAGTATAAAGCTGGCCTTGCTTAACCAAAGTTTTTTCACTAAATAGAACAGAGAGATAAGCAGTTGGTAGTGTCAAATAACCCAAACAAAAAACATGCATAATACCGAGGCAACAACAACAGTTCTCTATTTCTCCCTTAGAGCGATAACACGAAGATCACACCACCGGTACATCACTTGAAGGCAGTACTGAACTATAATTAATATGAATACTCCCAAATGATTAAGAAATACTCCTTCAAATAATTACTACTCTTAAATTATACACTCACAGTTTACACAGTACAAATATGCACACATAAGGTTATTCCAAACACGACAATCTCATTTCATACACCACCACATCATTTTGCACGCTCAACTCTGCATGTAAACATACCATAGGATGACAATTAGAAACAAAGCTATATGTAAAAAGTATTACAAATTGGAATTATTTATAACATGAAAAAAATGATATTGAATAGTGTATAATTGATGGTAAGGTTTGATTCTTGAATAACGAATAACAAATATTTTAAAAAAAATTCCGAAACTAATACACATAAGGCAAATAGAAAAATTAGTTACACTAACTCGCCACGAGAGCGCGCAGTGTGTCATGACCTTAGTAAATGTGGAGAAAGAGACAGTAACTGCTGAGACGTATGTTAGGAAGTTTGGTGTGGTTGTCCGTTGTGTTGTGTGTGCAGAGTGGGCTAGGATCAATGGCGCATCAACTGGATGTTCACTCCAAATTGGATGTTCGTCAACGATCAGATTTCTATGGGCTAAACGGTTTAATTGCACGGGCATTCATCGTCAAGTCACATCTGTATATGGTGAGCGTGCAATTTTTCGGCCATGCAATGTAAAGTGGTGTCAGCAATTTGATGCCGGACGCACGGATATCACGGACGAATATCGCGAAGGCAGGCCCGCAACGTCCAGTACCGTTGCAAATGTTGACCGTATGGATGCGATCATTGGAAAGAATCGGCACATAAAACTGCAGGAAATTGCCAGCATGCTGAACGTTTCGTATGGCAGTGTGTTCTCCATTGTTCACGAGCACCTTGGATTTAGTAAACTGTGTCAAATATGGGTCACACGTCTTTCCTTTCTTTTAATTAAGCAGGTCCAAGGGGACTAGCTGTTAGAGCCTCAGTGGGATTTCCTACATCCCAACTGTGGCCTGTCAACCCCTGTGTGCGTCTGCGTTCCATCGTTGCAGTTCTTCTGCATCACCGTCGACACCTGCAGCTATCCTTATGAAATACTCAAACCCTCTGAATATGGCTGGCCTGAGTGCTACTCGGAAATCTAGCAAGACAGTTTGTAGAAATACTTCTAACACATCGGCGATTGCAATGTGCGGATAGGAGTGTGCGGCCAAATTTACTTAAAGATGCACGGATTTTTCTAAATATTCTCTGGGGTGTTGTTGCACCATGAAGATATTAAGCTAGGTTTGTAATGTTAGTAAAGTTTTTGTGTAATGTGTTAAAGACAAATTGCTCCACTGATAAACTGCACTCCCACATTACTGGATAATTCATATCACTAGATAATTCCTCTATTGGGTCCCTGTAATGCTGAAGGCATTAAACAGTAGTATAGGGGTGGTGTAGCATGGGCCATTTTACATGTAATTAAAATCTGCTTCAATAAAAGTATTAATTTGAAATTTAAAATTTTGTTGTTAGAAATTTAAAATTGTAATGTACAACTAAAATTGATAGATTAAAAAAAGTAATTCTTGTGGTTAATTTAAATATTTTAATTACAGCCTAAATTTAAACATAATGTTATTGGGCCACACTCATTTACAAATTCAAAAATAAAATTTACAACCTAAATTAAAAAATTTTAAAAGTTATTGGCTACCCATTTAAGTTAATTGAAGGTTTTGATTATATGTGAAATGGTTCGTGCTACACCATATCTATGATACTAAAATATTTTTTAAGTAAAAATTTAAATGTCCTTTAACACAATTAAAGTTTTCTTCAAATTACCTTCAATTTGTATTGAATTCACTTAATTGAATGTTGTATGACATCATAGAAACGTTATAAGTGCTGCAATTTTCTCTTTCAATTTCTTGAATACCTCGTTTTCTTTCAAGATTTTTCTTTAGAGAATGTTCTATATTTTCTTGAAACAAAAATGTAATTTGCTTATCACAGCTTTCCTGACAGTATTAATGGAAGTGATCTCACAATAATAGAGCTGTGCGCACACATTTTTTAAGTTGTTGCCATATAATGATACATATTATTAAAAATATTAAATGCACTATAAAATTAAAAAATGCATTGCTGATTGGCTAATTATTTATGTGTTATGCATGAGTTGTAAGTACTTCTATAAACATATTTTTGGTATTTCTTTATCTAGTTTCAATGAAAAGTTAATGATAATTTTGCATGTGGATACTTGACAGTATAATAAGTGCAATTCATTGAACGGTAAATTAAATTACTTTTTAGTTCAATAAATTAAATTCAAGTAATTGAATTCAATAAATATTTTATGATGTGAAATGGCCTTAAATTGTGGATATTCATTGTATAACATTAGTGATTTCTTTCTTTGAAAACTACATTAATCTAAATGAACATGATATATTTTATCTTGAAATATACACATTTTGTCATTATAAGAATTAAAAACATTTATTTTGATGTTATAATATATTCCTATTTAAGTTAATGTCTTTGGGTATCCATGAATAAGATTCAAACTTTTATAATTAACAATATTTATTTTATAATTTATCAATGTAACTATTTATCCTGAATGTCTTTGATAAACATTAGAACTGTCAAAGTTTTTAGGAAAATATGTTAACCTATCTTAACAGAAAAGGCTTATTGTCAATTGTATCATATTTTAGATTTGTTATCCAAATATGTTTATTATAAAAAATATGTATAAATTATCACCTATAATTAGATAATTAGGCCTATTATATTTTTGTTGACACACAGAACTGGTGAATATGAGATATTAGTTTCTATGCTCGTAGGCTGTGGATAATTATTTTATAATGATTTTCTATACTACTTTGTATATTTTCAATATCAATTAGACTTGATTCAAAATTATTAATATAGTTAATTAATTACAGAAAGAGAACTCTTTTAAACGTGACATGGCCGAGAGCATCTAATTTGTTTCTACTTTAACTTGATGTAATCGTTGAGAAAACAATCGTTCAACAGTTGAAAATTCAGCCAGGTGGCTAGAAGCCAGAACACGAACACCAGCAAGTCACTGTCCCGACACGAAACAATTACAATGTCCAGTCAGCAAATTCCGAGGCAGCCCCGCGTTTCCCCCTCTGCGGCGGAAGTCAACAGCCGGCGCACGCAGCAGTTTACAACTACGCCAGCAAGAACGGCTGATGATGCCACATGGGTCCATCCAGATGGTGATGGTTTTTACAGAGGTACGTTACAAAACAAAACAAACTACTGGAAATTGAGGCGTTTCACAAACCTGCGCAGCTCGGCGTATGCAACAGAGATAGTTTAAAAACAATTTCCAAACCTCTTAGAAGAACTAAGGTGTTTTTCGTATCTCGTTTGCCCCTGAGGTAAATGAACAGGATATAACAAAATATATTAATAACGAACTGAACGTTGAACCACTTCAAGTGACAAAATTATGTTCGAAGTATGACTCGTATTCTTCTTTCCGTGTGTCAGTTGCTGAACAAGACCTCGAGCGCATTAATAACACCATATTCTGCCCTGCAGGATATCTCATTTGTCCCTTCTATAGAAGACTGAAGAAACCTGACCAAATTTTTTTAAAACAGTCTACCCAATCTGATACTTCACCAAGTTTCCAGGATTTCCAATAGAAAGAATCGCAGTTGTCCACACCCACCTCTGGACAGTCTCCTGGGGGACCAGCAGAGGGGGTGTGGCCTCAAGTAAATGATGACAACAAGTCGTACCGAGCATATGATCAATTATCGAAGTGTCCGAGGGCTGAGAACAAAAGCTTCTACTTTTGTAACAAATCTAAATGCAAATTATTATCAGATAATTTGTCTTACTGAAACTTGGTTGACAAGCAACTCTTTAAACTCATATTAATTTCCTCCTAATTATGCAATTTATCGAAATGATCTTGATTTGGAAGCATCCTCATTAATTAGGGGAGCCGGAATCCTAATAGCAATAGATAAGAACATATTGTTAAATTATGCCTGAGGGGCGTGTCTAAGTTCGTGAGGGATGGAGGTCTAAATAAAAATAAAGAACTAATTTTGATTTTTAATTTATTCACACAGCTATTAAATTATCCTCCATTTCTCCTTTTATTTCTCAGTTAGAGCAATATTTTATGCCTATTTCAACTCCAATTAACGTCCTTCGTATCATCTCCGTCGGGTTATAGTCAATTAACTCATACTCATAATTAATGCACTTTTTGTCTATTGCCAACATTTGTAATGTATTTCACTCAGGTATCCAGTCCAATAGTCCAACCTGCCAGTCGCACTATTCGCTGCTCAGATGCTTGCAGTCACAGATTATCCTACCACTGGTCACTTCTCTCACCGCCCGTCGCTCGTCGTCTATCGCTAAAACTTCAGCCACTCATTCACTCATCAACTCTAATCTCGTGGGCACATCCCACTTTTATAGGCCTGGAAGGTTCGCCGCACCCCAAGTCACACTGAGAGAAACTCGGGGCAGAAAATCACCAGATAATTCTTCAGATAAACATGGAAATTCAATCAGCTGAAGGTCAGGAGAGCAAGCCACAAAATATTTATTGAGGGACTATGCGCTGCAACAAGCCTGTGTTACCTGATCTTCGTGTTCGCCATCCACTCTTGGGTTACATGAATGGCCTTCACACTTTTCTGCTATCCCAAAGGATGCGAAGCAGCGACCGCATAACACTGCAGCCTCCTCAAGACAGTTCGTCTCGAACAGACACTGCAACATCCAGACCTTCGTAAAGTACCACTCGGTCGATGTGGATTACCTTTGGCTTTGCCCGAGTGCCTTGACTACAAATCCGAAAGACCATATCATTGATCTTCAGGATCCTGTAGGGGCCTTCCCAACATTGCTGTACCTTCGGTCAGTGCCCTTTTCGCCTGTAGGGTTTTTACAGCCACACCAGTTGTCCTTCTTGAAATACCTCGCCCGACATTCTCCTGCCATACCGCATCTTCTTCATTCTGTTACTATTTATTATGAAGTGCTGTCAAGTCTGTTACATAATTCGCTGGCATAATCAGGTAATGCAGCTTCCTCTTTTGTCGGTCGGCCAAACAGCAGATCACTAGGAAGGTGTAGCACTCTTACAAAAAGTATCGTTGACGATGTTACCCTTGTGGACTAGTGAACTGCTGAGCGGTAAGCAAGGATAAAAAAGGGCACCTTTGAATCCCAATCCTTTTGGTTGTCTGCCACGATCGACAGGTACTGCTCAAGAGTGTGGTTAAGCTTCTCGATCATTCTGTCCGACTGAGGGTGTAAGGCTTTAGTCCTAGTCTTTTTCATCCCCAGAATCTTTGTTACCTATTGAAACACCACAGCTTCAAAGTTTCATCCCTGATCTGAATGGAGATCCAGTGGCACCTCAGACCTCGAAAAGACATGTTTTATGAGTGCATTAGCCACAGAATGTGCTTCCTGGTTCGGGAGGGGAATTACATCAGACTACTTAGTAAAGTAATCTTGGGCAACCAGTAGATACCGATTACTCCTCTCTGTGACAGGCAAGAAACCCAGAATATCTACTGTCATTATCTCGAATAAGGCTCCAATGTTGTATTTCTGGAGGTGACCTTGTTCCCTGGTTCTTGGGCCCTTCCTCGCAGTGCAGGTGTCACACATTCGGTATCACTTCTCAACATCCTCCCGACAATGAAGCCAGTAGAATCTCCGTCTAATTCTGTCAAGGGTCTTATTAGCACCAAAGTGCCCACTGGCTGCCACATTATGCAGTTGCTTTAAGAGTTAAGTAACCCTGCATACTGGGAGGAGGTGGGGGCAACAGCGATCATGTATGATTTCCAACATTACTTTCCCAGTTTCTGTAAAGTATGCCATTCTTCATTAAGAGGGAATTCCATTGTGCCCAGTATGCTTTGACTGCTACACTCAGATTATATATGGTGTATATTCCCAATTTGGCCGACAGCCAGCTTCTTTCCACTTTAATGATGGCTGCAAAATGGGACTGTTCAGCTGATATTTTTTTTTTTTTACCCACATCACTCCAAGCAGGTGTCCAATCACAAGATATAAAACCTTGAATTTTTGTCCTCTGTACTTTCAGTCATTCACCACTATTTTCTTCCTGGTGTTCAGTATGACGACAGAATGGATCACATGGCATTCTAGAAAGCGCATCTACATTGCTGTGAAGGCTTCCTGATCTGTGTTTTATTTCAGTCATATTCCTGAAGATGCTGCTTCCACCAGGATATTTGACTTTCAGGGATTCTGCAAGTTTAGTCGCCAGTATAATGGAGCATGGTCGGTTCTTAGAATAAAATGTCTGCCATAAAGGTGCGGGTGGAAGTGTGAAACTGCCTTCACCATTGACAGAAGCTCCTTGCATGTAACACAGTAATTTCTCTCAGGATTATGAAATGCTTTACTGAAGTATTCTAGTGGTATTTCCTTCCCATCCTGAACCTGAGATAACACAGCTTCAATGCCTACATCACTAGCATCAGTGTTCAAAGTGAACATGCCCTCACATTTCCGGAATCCCAGGACCGGTGAAGTTATCAGAATTACCTTTAGCTTACTTAAAGCATATTCACACTCAGTGGTCCAATGAAATTTTATTTTTGTCTCAGTTGGTTGATGTAGTGGTTTGGCGATCGTGGCGAACCCAGGCACAAATCAATGGTAATAGGAACATAATACCAGGAAACCCCGCACTCCAGTTTTGTCAGTTAGTGTCGGTCAATTTCTTATTGCTTTGGTCTTCTCGGGGTCTGTTCCTATTCCATGGGCCGACACTATATGTCCCAAGAAATTTATTTTCTTTTGGAACAGGTGGCACTTCATAGGAACTAGTTTCAAGTTGACTGCAGCCACTTTCTGGAATACAGAGTCTAAGCATAATAGGTGCTTTTCGAATGTCCTTCCTGTCACAACAATGTCATATTGGTAAACCTGACAGATATCTAAAGGCAGAACTTTTTCTATCAGGTATTTAAAGGTGTCAGGGGCATTACATAGTCCAAAAGTCATAAGTTTGAACTTCCAGGTTCCTTTCTCTTGGACACAATAGGCAGTCTTCTTTTGATCCTCTGGGGCCACCTTGCACTGCCAGTAGTACCCACTCTTCATGTCCCAAGTAGAAAACCATTGTGAACCTGCTAGGCTGTGTCATCTCTCCTTGGAAGTTGATAAGAGTCTTTCTTTGTCACATTTTTAAGCTGGCGATAATCTATATAAGACCTCAGAGATCGATCTTTATTCTTAACGAGAACAATGGGGGATGAGCATGGACTATTTTATGGCTCTATCACATCTAGATGCTTAATTTCTTTCACAATTCCCTCAGCTGCCTCATGCGAAACTAGTGGCAGTCGTCTTGGTGTCTGCTTTATGGTACTAGCATATCCTATATCTAAGGGTCGCCCTCCCTCAATTTCCCCTCTGCTCCGCATCATAATTTTTTATGATTTAGCTAGTTTATTTAAGTCATTGCATGACTCGCGCTCCTCCTATTCTACTCCCTGCCATCACCTTACCGTGTTGCCCGAAGATTTCTACGATGAATTATATTGCCGCACTTGTCGTCCAACCGACGTGAAGCCATGACGGGGCTCTTTTAATCTGTGTTGTCGTCTGAGCCACTGAGTATTAGGGCAATTAAAACGACGAGTCGTGGACAAAGCTTGTGTGTTAAATGGGCTATTTTTAATGTTTTAGTGTTTTGTGTGGCTTAGCTTTATTTGTCTTGGTTAAGCAGTAATGTTAGTGTTTTTGTATTTTTCAAAATTGTTGTTTCGGTCGCCAGTCCAAATTTGGTTTCGGTTATAACTAAAACCTCGTGTTACTGTGTTTGCCTGTATTAACATGATGTGTACTGTCTTGTTCGCTGCCCAAGAATAAATTCCTTTTTTAAATAATCATGGTGTCCACGACTCTCACTTTAGGTGGTTGTCTACGTTTTTAATTGTGCTCATTGAGTAGATTTTTTATTCAATAGGAGCTCTGACAGGTCGTTTGATTGCCTCCGCCGAAATCTCAATATTTTATATAGTATTTTAAATAACGATTTTTAATGTGTTGGTTTTACGAAAAGGAGTCTTTACTGGGCTCGTAGAGCTGTCCTCCTTTCTAAATGATTCGACATTCATGCTAGTCTATTAGTATTGCTTTAATTGTTTTGGCATTTATAATTCTGTTATTTAAACTTTATTCAGATTGTATTATTCCAGTTTTGAGATTAATTTACAAAAATTATGCTAATTTTTTAATTATTTTATGTGGATATAGAAAGAATTGAATTATTGTAATTTTTGCCTATTTGTCAAGTATAATGTCAAGAATATCAAGGGTGCTGTATATGGCTTTATATATTTTATTTGCAAAATATATATATATATTGTTAACTTATTAGTACGTATATTATTTGTGTCATGGTACAAATTATTTCTAAGCAACTCTGCTATATTTTTTCTCATATCTGCATGTTGTATCTGTTTCATGAAATGGCCGACGTCGGGTTTATCTACATGCTCAATAAAGAAGAACTTTTGAATTTATTATGGGACATTGAGTTTGAAGCTGACGAAACGATGACCGTAGCTGAGCTGCGATGGGCTTGTGTCTTCAACAAGATCCGATGGTGCAACCCTCTCAACGGATGGTCCTGGTGAGTGTCACCAATGGTCCCTCTAAAGTAGATAAACTGTTCCTTGTAGCGTTGCAAAACCTACCTCCGTTTGCATACCTAGACCCTGTCAGTATTCTATATTTCTTTATTGCAGTGATCAAAATAGTTAGTCTATGTTTAAATTCCGAGGATAGTCTCTTGAAAGCCATAGCAATTATGTGTGAAGGATTTATATTGAAATTACTCCACTAAGAAATCATGACATTGAAGGAGGTGCCTTTGTGGGCTTCAAACGCAGGCGATAGAGGCTTTGTTTTCCCCGCGCGTCGAGCGTAAATGTGAGCATGACTATATTTGCAGATACCAAAGACCAGGCGAGCCAATGTATGTATTTGTTGATTCTATTTGCGCATTTCATCAAGCCTTATGTTTACAAATGAGTGAACCCGCACTGGTCGGTGTTATCATAGACAATTTGGCTCCGCATGCAAGTGCTCAATGCACATTAGTTTCCGTTCCACATAATTTTCGTGAGCTACGTCAGTTAGCTGTGGAAGTGCAAGGCTGTCTTGTAGCCTATAGCGAGTATCGTGCGTGTTTTCTACACGACTTACGAGCCAGCCGCGACTGTAATTTCGCGCCGTGTGGCCAAATTTCCCTAATACAGGTTGTCGAGCAACGCGGAATTTCTGTGCAGTTTAGTAACTGTGCTGTTCAGGGTCACGTGGCCAACGATTGTCAGCACAGCAGGCTTGGGCTCCTGTGTAGGACTTGTCCTATGGCGGGAAACGAGGATTGACTGGAAATCGGCGTGAGTTTTCCAGTCGGGCAAAAGATAAATTCCCGCACATACTTAGGAAGTGTACGGTGTTAATCACCTGTGGGAAGAAGAATTTTTCAGCATTGATTGATACTGGGGCTACCCATTGTGCCTTGAGCAATATTTTTTGAAACATCTCTTAGATTTTATAAAATATATACATAACATTTTATTTTCATTTTTGTATAGGGGTTTGTCTATGGTATAATTAAAATTTGACAATTTCATCAGAAGTATTCCATGCAAAAGCATTGTCCTCATATAGGTTCTCTGCATTTTAAAACTTTCAATTTTTTTCTTATTATTATCTATTGCTCTGTCTCGGACCACGAAATGTAGTTACCTTTTCTTTTCGAAAAAACTGGGTCACCAAACTTTTTTCAATTAGGTAACGCACGATGTTTGTGCGATCTTAATTTGCCGCTTTTACTAACAGTTTCTAAACTTTGTGAATTTCTGCCATGAACTCGTCTATTTTTTGCACCAAATATTCAATTGCAGGACAATTTTCAAAGAAATCGTTGCATACCATAATACAGCCATGCTGTTTGAATCTTTGGCCATAACATTGACGCCTTCTGCGATTAGGAAGGCTGTGGTTGTGGCACCGGAAATACCAGGACATAAGGTTGTTGGCGTCAGCATAAGAAAGCTTTTAATATGCCCTAACATGTTTGACCTCGCGCTCCATCTCTCAAACTGGACAGTTAGCCTTATCATGAGCCAGGTGCTGGCCAGAACAGTGCATACAGACAGGTGTATCTGCAGTAGGACAATCTGCTACATCATGAGGTTGGGAACAAGCAGGACAAGGATTGACTTTGGAAATCTCTTTGAATATGATGACTTCAGATGGTAAGTGCTGCCCTTCAAAGGTCAGGCTAACAAGTCGGATAGAGACCCATTCCGATACAGATCCATTAATGACATGTTTGGGGATCCTCTCAATGGAAAGAACCTTTCAATCACATTCCAGACCTTCTCCAATTGCATCTACAGACATATCGAGAGGGATGACATACACCAAACCTTGGAATTGTAAAAGGCTAGTAGGTATAGTTACAGACATTTTAAATTTCGTCGGTAAATCTGAACACATAAACTGATTGGCTGCAAGACCAGAAGTAAAAATAATTTTCAATTTAGCTGGGCCCATTTTGTTGGATATGCAAAATATCTCGGTTGGGATGAAGTTTGTGACCTAAAGAAATGGGGTGTAGATTGCCAATATTTGTGTCTTGCGACTCAACGAAAACAACAAAGGGACCTGGACTATCCCGAGGATAGCATACTTGGGAAGAGTTAACGTGACTCGCAGTTTTAAGAGGCTTCATCGAAGAGCCATCAATCCCTACGCGATTACTTTTGGCCTGATAACTATCACAATGAGCTTGCCCAGCTGATAATTTCCTCTTGTGTACAGTTTCTTCATTGACATCCATTGCTTACCTGCGATCAATATTTATGGATCACGAAAACCAATTCGACCACATTACCACCACCTAATCCCCGCATGCCACCAACAGAAATCCACAACCCACCCATCGCTCCACTACGACCCACAAACGAATCAGCCCAAATTCCAATTCGACTTCACCACCTCTCCCTCTCCAACCATCCGTCCCCTACATACTACCACNCTAATCCCCGCATGCCACCAACAGAAATCCACAACCCACCCATCGCTCCACTACGACCCACAAACGAATCAGCCCAAATTCCAATTCGACTTCACCACCTCTCCCTCTCCAACCATCCGTCCCCTACATACTACCACTCGCCATCTACTTTCCCACGCCTGCCTTCCCCCAACAGATGATTACAGTGCTATCAACTCACACACCGCAATTTCCGCAACCAAGTCCGGTGACACAATTTCTCATGCCCAGCTTTGTTCCACCAGTAACAAAGTAGCGGAAGACAACACCAAACCTCTGTCCCATCGCAATGTTTACATCTCTGTTTCCCCACACCCTCGCGTATCCAGTCGCTACTCACCTTTGCATGATCAACTACAGAGGGCCCATCTGCATTCCTGGGTAACTGTACAACATGCCTGCAATATTGCGAGGTATGCATGGAGGAGTGGCCTAGCTGGTTTGGAGCGCAACTCTCTGTGAAGCGNACAACATGCCTGCAATATTGCGAGGTATGCATGGAGGAGTGGCCTAGCTGGTTTGGAGCGCAACTCTCTGTGAAGCGCGTTCCTGGTGGCTATCTATCAATCACTACGGTCTACAGAGGGAGGAGTTCTTCCATGATTTTCAGTGCCATTTTGGAGGAACATTCATATAATTTCAAGCGAAAATCAAAATTACATTAGAGAAGCAACAGCCCACAGAGACGCTAACCACATTTATCACCAAAAAATACATCTTATCAGATATTTCCACCCACACCTGCCCGAGTGTGAAGTGCTCAAAGTAGTGGCAGAAACAATGTGTCCAGAGAACAGTGATGGTATCACTGCTTAATAGCAGCCTCGATGAACTCACGTGCCACGAAAATCTTGGAGCGAAATCCGTTTCAGCCATGCCGCGAACGGGAAACGAGTGCCGCTCGATGGAGCCATTAGCAACGTCTGGACAGTGTGAAGGGACAGGACGCAGTGCAAAACAGTACTAAAACACCTTCTTTCGGTCAACAACAGGATAAAATTCCAGCGCAGAAAACAGTGCAGCAAAAATTACCACTGCAGGTGACAACAAAAACAATAGTGCAACAAACAATGTGCGAAACAAAAACCTTGAAGTGGGATAGAAGCCAACCACCACTCACTCCATGCCGTTATTGTAACTATCAGGGATACCATTGGCACAGAGCATGCCCTAACAATCCCCACCTAAAAACAAACAAACAACCATGCAAGCAGCAATTCGGGAAATGTGAAGCAGGGGTAAATGAGCTGGACGTTCCCGACACCCCCGTCCCGGACAATATTTCCAATTTGACACCACAACAAGCACTAATTAACCAAGTTAGTAGCAGTCATTCACAGTTCATCAGCATTTTAGTGTTTATTAATGGTCATCATTTCCACGCATAAATAGACACTGCTGGCTCACATCTTCATACAGCTATATTTTTTGTGCATCCTACAGATATCCCTTCAGCTGCTCAGGTAATTCGTTTAGCCACAAATCAGCACACCAGCACTTCACTAGGTCAAGCCACGGCGATAGTTCACGTACATGACCTAGAAACAATAACCACAGCAGTTGTTACCAAGGACATAAGGGAAGATGCTATCCTTGGTGTACTATGGATTACTGGACAAAATACCGTAGTTGAACCCATGGCACATCGCATCCATTTCGGCCTGAAGGAGCGATGCACAGTATATAAACTTGACCGACGACCAGCTTATTCAGTAGCAGCTCTTTCACTAGCGGACTTTGACAATAACATATAGTCTGAACACCAGGCAGCTTTTCAGTGGCGCCTTGACGAACACCGAGGCGTGTTTGCAGCACACGACACTCTTCGTCCAAACACAGCAGCTAAGCATGCAATACTATTAGTGCAATATAGGCCTGTATACACTCCACCAAGCAGTTATTAACATCACCAAGCAAAAGTTATTAAACAGCAAATTCAAGAAATGTTGAATGATGGTGTTATTGAACCAACAGATATCGAATTAAATTTCGCCATAACACTGGCACCTAAAAAAGACGGCATGTGGAGGTTTTGTGTAGATTTTCGACAAGTTAACCAAGTGATATATAGTGCATTACCACCAAACATCAGCATCAAATATGCCCTCAGTTCCTTAGGGCAAACAAAGGCCATGACATCCCTTGACCTCAAGAGTGGCTATTGGCAAGTGCCCATCAAGCTCAAATACAGTCGCAAGACAGATTTCACAGCCCCCGATGGTAGGCGTTTTCAGTTCTGCGCCTTGCCATTCGGACTGAAATGTGCATCGGCCACCTTCCAGGCGATGATGGTCAGTGTTGGACAGCTTCATCGGTGTATTCACACTCGCCTACCTGGACGATGTGGTGATATGGTCGGCAAGTTGAGAAGAGCATTAACACCACCTGTCACTTGTGCTCGAGAGGTCAGCCATCAATAGCCTCATGTGCGAACTGCAAAATGCCACTTCGGAAAGACCAGCGTCGACTTCCTGGGGCATGTCGTCGACGAGTAAGGTAACAAACCCAACCTCGAATAACTGTGGCTGATTGACGAGTATCCAGGAAAACATAATATATGGCCGGGGTATTCGCCAAGGCCCGAAATACAACAATAAATGAGAACTCAAAAGTTTTGGTTAACTCAAGCAAATTGTATTGCCTAATAGTGTACACAGTTACATGTATACAATGAAAATTAAAGCGGACCTGAGGTGCAAAGCCTGCCAGTGGCCGTTACTGTACAAAAATGCCAAGAATAGCGCAAAAACTTACAATAGTAATTAAACCTCCGGGGGCGGTAAATTGAGCTGACGGAGGGGTGCTGCGAGCGCGGGGAAAACTGTTGGTATACTAAATAAAAGTTCCAGCAAATTACGTTAACCTATTGCAGTTAAGTGTTCATAACAAAGTATGAAAGTCTCCCGCGACGCGACGCATGTGTAGCACCTAAGACCCATGGAATCAGACTGTTGGAGTTGGAGCGTGCGAGCAGTATCCTTGCCAAGAGCTCGCGCCACTCCGTGAGGGGTATCTTAATTTACTGAACTCATTACGTTAACATGTAAAACATACATAAAAAGAAACACTAAAATGTTCAGGATGGACATCCCTTTGCTTGAGGAGAGATCAGAGTTCTTTCTTAAGTACTAATTTAAATACAAAACATGATTATGTGGTGCCTTGCAGAGCATGTGGGAAATTTAGGTCTGTTAAGTTTTGGCCCACTCTATTACCGGAACGGTCAGGTTGAAAGAAAGACTAGTTATTTCTCACGTCACTAATTGGCCTGATTACATGAACAGTTGCACTCGGAAAATTATATAGAACACTTTAAATTCCCTAGTCTTGCTACTTTACACCTCAAAATATCCACGTGGGGTGATTTTATTCTGCAATTACTTTGGAAACCCCTAAGAACAAACCTCACTAACATTTGCCCATGGACGATAAATTCTAATGCTATTTAATACATATTCAAATGCTTAATCCTTATCCTAATTACAGAGATCTCTCTAGGGTCACCACAGGTACTCTGTTGGATAACTCGGTATCGGGCCATGACCCGTTCCCAATAGAACGATGCGGGCACGGATCGGGACGCACGACGTGCGTGTTCCACAGGCCTCACTAGTGAAGCGTCTGTGGGCCGATGATTAGATGACAGCGGCAATGCCAGACCACGCAGTTGTGGTCTACGTCAACTTAAGGGGATATTATGTTATCAAACCAAGATATATCATCATTAATGAAGCACAACTGTCACAAATGTCAACCAAATTGTTGAAAACCGTTAAGAACTGGGACCTAATGCAATATTTACGAAAGCTTACTTTCTGCCATTTTGTGCGCATGATACAAAGTACATGATTAGGTAAAGAGTAGCCAATAAGAACTGTGAATAAAATTCCGTCTTACACCCTAACACCCGTTTCAGACACGAACAGACATCATTGTTTTTTGCGATGAACAAAAATCGTAAAACATATGTCTCAAGCTTAAAATAGTAAAACAGTAAGGTTTTTCGTACATTTCACACTAAAATAGGAAAAGTTGGCAGGTATGATAATGCAACATTTTGCAATACAGTTCAAAAAACCAGTGTTGAATATGTAATTTATTAAAAAATTTGTAAAAACAATGACGACAAAAGTAGACCATAATAAATTTTCAGAATTAAACTTTCACAACTGAGTTCAGTACTAGTAATCATAAACTTCACAAATTATCAAGCAAAGTTCAATAAAGTGTGCATCATTACATAAATATAGCGCAGAAATCGGCACTGCTTCAGAGTTCGGCACGACAATGGAAATCCCACGCATTCAAGCTTCGAGATTTATAACCAAATGACTTGGAAACGTTTTGTAGTATATTGCGCCAATGTCAAAGTTCTTGATCACTGCGACCCGTCTGTGAGAGGAGCTACGAGCAGAAGCAGTGACTTTGAAACATCTGTCACTGCTTGTCACCATGACAGGAAATATTCCCCATCCCTATTACGCAATGTCAAAGTCACGTTATTGCAAAATCGACGCATGACAGGTAGAATGCGATGGTCACAGTGTGTCGTGTCGCTGAAATACTGTCCTACAATTGTAAAACGTCCTTATGGCCAGGTGCAATTACCACAGCATTAGAGTAGGTTAGATTAGCAAACAAAAATATTTATGGTACAATAGTCTTTGCAAGCGATGCAAGAAGTGTTTCTAACAATTGAAGGGGCAAAGTTGGGCTATACTGTTGTTTTTCCTTGTAAAACACCATTTTTCATTCATATTCCTTTGTGGAAACTTTATAACAATTGAAGCATTATGTTTTCCTTATTATTATGTTGACTTTTAGCAAGCATCTGACAAAACAAAAACCTTACTGTTTTAATTTTTGTATACATTTTTAGATTGTTTTAATTGAAGCTCAAAGTGACAATGACAGTTCTTAAGTATCTATTCAATAAATTCACCCTTTCATTTGATACAGATTTTGTTAATAAGAACTAAGTTACTCACAAATTGATAACCTAGTGAAATAGGATAAACCTGTTCTTAATAACCATTGTCATGTACCATATTTGAATTTAACAGAATTCTTGGTCATGTCTCGTTTCTTGAAAATATTTGTCTCGTCCAGATTTTCTCACAACCAAAAACAGTGTTTCTAGCACACCTCTAAATATATGCATTAAAAAATATCTGAGCTCAACTCGCCCAAATAAAGAATATAACAACACAGAGTACCCATAAACTTGATTGTAAGCTGACCTCAAACTTTCTAACCCTGCTGAGAGAGAAAAAAAAAAAAAAGACAGAGTGAAAATTGAATTTGGAATGTTTCGCATGCACTCCATCAGCTGAGAGCCTGCGCCTGCGGAGAAGTTATCAATTGAGCTGCGTGCTCATGGTGGGCAAGATAGAGAAGGGAAGACTCAGCGGAAAGAGGAATGAAATCTATCCCTCCACAAGCTTTTCTCTCTTCCAAACCGCTCAGCAACTCGAGGGAGGGCACAAGGATGTCAAACTAGTTACCACCCCACCAGCCATGTAAGGAGAGGAAATAAACTCTGTCGAGTGTCACCACGAACAGTCAAAGCTAAATCAATTCTGGCCGCCTGGCCACATGTCTACACTTACGGTGGTGATGCCATGCAAACTTCTGCCATTTGAAGTGATTAATAATACAAGTAGAAAACTCTAAGAGATTTCCAAAAAATTTACACTTATTAACCAGTGAAACTTCTTAAAGGTTATATCATGTACAAAATTATTTAAACTGATTAAGGAGGAAAACTTTCTAAAAGTGAAGTTATAAATAGGGTTTCACTGTATTTCACTTTAAAAAAGAAAGTGTGATTTTGAAACAGAGTTGAATAAATAAGACAAATAAAATTAATTTCCTTACTGTTTTCAATAATTAACTATTCAACACATCTGATTTTCCCATACACTTGCACCTGTTGCGAGTTCCGCTGCGCAGCTCAGTGTTATTTGGCAACAAAAAGTGTCCTATAGGCCTTTCAGGATATAAACTTATTCAGAAGATGCATGTATATTGAAATAAAGAAATATAAATACTCCAATCTCCCTGCAAGAAGCCACTTAACACAAACTTTAAGTTTGGTAATTAGCGTTGTGCAAATGCAACTTTTCCTAATGAAAAAAAAACTAAAAAATTATGTTATGAACATTTGTGGAACTGAAACAAAAACGAAAAATAGTTTCATAAAAGCTCAGCCTTAATGAATGTTTAACGAATTTCATGACACATTAGCAAGGTATTTATTATAACATTTACTGCAAAATCAAACACAAAAATAAGGATAGGAAGTATTTACATACCACAGTAGTTCATGCAAACATTTAAATTCCCATTTCAAGCAATTATTTTAGTTATAAAATAATATAAACAAACAAGATGATTTAGACAAAAAATTTCCTTTACTAGTGCACTATATCAAAGTTCATTTAGCACCAGAACACTATATTCATCAAAATCAAGAATTTTCATATTGTTACAACATTCAGCAACCAAATTTCTTACCAAAATAAAAATTAATGTTGTAATCGTTATTTTTTGTTTTAGTATACAGAATATTCGCACAAACCTATTGGTGATAGGAGATGCTTGATGCTCAAACAATTTTTGATAAGGGTAGGTCAAGTGTACTCTTCTGGGGGTATAATTTTATACGGAAGATGCTGCATATTAAGTTAAATTAATATTTTGTTTAAAAATAATTTACATTTAATGCTAGGTATAATTAAACACAAACTCTACACGTAAAAACTACCTTTAACCAAAAGGATTTATTGCATAACATGTTTAGGCACTATGGATGGGTTAAGAGGGCAGCAACTAGGATAAAATGTGAAAAACCAATTTTTGATTTTTAGTGATATTTTCTAAGTTACATTGAATTTTAATGATTTTTGTTATTTCAAAATATTGTAAGTGACTCTCTGTGAATTCATTGTGTTTTCAAACATTTTTAGGGATTTTTGAAGATTTTGTGATTTTCAAAGATTTTACACAATTTTTAAAGATTTCCTTGCGATTTTCAAAAATTTTACTGTGACTGTCATATAAAGATTTTTGGTGATCCCCTAATTTTTTTGGGAGTTTTAAAATAATGATTCTTTTATTTTCAGTTTTCGTGATTTCCCATAATTCTGAATTCAAATTTTTTTTGTTTAGAATTTTTTGAGATTTCTGCGAGTTCTGTGGGTTTCCTGCAATACTATATATTTATATTTGCATATTAATGACTTGAATAGCAATAAAGTGGCATCATGATTTTAATGCATTTTGTCTAGGGCACGAAGATAGGTAAGGGACTTTGGCATGTGAATACGCCAGTTCCCACTAATGGGTCCCAACTCTCAGAACACCTACGACCTCACAAAGGTTTTTTCCCGTTAAATTGTAGCCACGGTTCCTGCCAGACAACTGTAGTTGTATTGTGAAATAAACTGCTCCCTTTCCCTGGCTCAGCTAGACCCCCCATTGCACGAGGGATCAACCGGAAACAGACCTTCTGTCAACGATGGGGCATTCACAAAGCCACAGCGTCTTCAGAACGCTGATGATATTGTAATGACGCAGTATGCTTAATTTTTTGGGACACGGGTGTAAAATTCGTTTGTGTGTATTTAGCTTTGGAAAGCTTTGTAATATTTTGTCAGGTTTCAAGTTAAAGCCGCGGTGGCTAGTTTCCCGTGTTTGTTTGTCGAGCAGACGTGTGGACATCTGCTGTTTACGTTGTAACAGGAGTCCGTTTACCGTCTAGTTTTGAAAGTTGTTGTTTTGGTTATGCGGCCGTTGCGGGTACAATAACATGTGAGCGCGGGACACAGCGTAGTAGTTTTGGGCAGATGCCGGAGGTCATGCGCTTATCTTAGGAGAAGGGGGAGATAGGCCTGCCTAATATATACTGGNTGCCGGAGGTCATGCGCTTATCTTAGGAGAAGGGGGAGATAGGCCTGCCTAATATATACTGGTGGTGCCTATCGCCGAAAGAGAAAGTCACCAACCGTCGAAGACGACGCGTCGGGCCGTAGAAGACGCACCAGCCCGAAAGGGAGTGGGTCGTTAGGGTGCCAGGAGGGAACGAACACTTAGTCGTGCGATGTAAGTTTGAGACATTAATAAACCGTAAACTACTGTGGCGCCGTTTTCTGCACTGGTATAACCGATTATGAAAGTTCGTACTCTGTAAACTGGAAAGTTGTCTGTGCACTGTGAAACTTCAATGATAAATAAAGTATAAAGCAAACTAATCTGGAACTTTTTCTTTTTAATTAATCGGCGTCACCTGGTACTGAGTCTCGTATTCTACCTATGAGCAAGCCGTGGCAATGTAAACATTCGGCAGGGTAATACTTCCGCAACATTACAATATGGCGCCCAACTGTGCCGCTGAATTATTATAAAGACGGTAGTAAATAAGACGGAACATTACAACATGGCGCCCAACGTGGGGCTGAATTATTATAAAGACGGTAGTAAATAAGACGGAACATTACAACATGGCGCCCAACGTGGGGCACGATTAGACCACGTGACACGTGAAGACGAACAACAAGAAACACAGCAGCACGACGCCGACGTTTTCAGGGACGAGGCATCATTCAATTCATCAACAACAGTAACGGTAAGAAATCTTCAAATCATCAATGAAGTCATCATTGCAAGGAAGTGGGCCAAGAGTATTACAGGTTAGGTTATGATAAAGTACATTTCGCCAAGAGTTATTTTTGTTTGTTTTTTTCGTGTGAAAGGGTCTTAATTTTGCGACGGATTTTTTTGTTTTTTTAAGTGCTTACCACGTCGTCGTAACTGCAGTAAGAATGGCGCAATTAGAAACTACATGGTCNCAACTGTGCCGCTGAATTATTATAAAGACGGTAGTAAATAAGACGGAACATTACAACATGGCGCCCAACGTGGGGCTGAATTATTATAAAGACGGTAGTAAATAAGACGGAACATTACAACATGGCGCCCAACGTGGGGCACGATTAGACCACGTGACACGTGAAGACGAACAACAAGAAACACAGCAGCACGACGCCGACGTTTTCAGGGACGAGGCATCATTCAATTCATCAACAACAGTAACGGTAAGAAATCTTCAAATCATCAATGAAGTCATCATTGCAAGGAAGTGGGCCAAGAGTAATTTTTGTTTGTTTTTTTCGTGTGAAAGGGTCTTAATTTTGCGACGGATTTTTTTTGTTTTTTTAAGTGCTTACCACGTCGTCGTAACTGCAGTAAGAATGGCGCAATTAGAAACTACATGGTCAGAAAAAATTATGAATCTCATGTTGTCCTTACAGGAATTTCATCAGAAACAACAGCAATTTAACCAGGAGATTAAACAGGCGTTTAAACAGGAACAACAGGAGCTTAAACAAGACATTAGGCAACAAGCAGAAAAAAGTGAGAAAAAATTTGATGAATTATTAACAAANAGCTGAAACAGGAATTAGGTCACGAAATTAGGCGACAAGCAGAAAAGAGCGAGAACAAATTCACAGAATTGAATAATAGGCTCGAAAAAAGCGAGAAAACATTTGATGAATTATTAACAAATGTAGACAATTGGGGGGTTGAATGCCTAAATAGGTTAGGAAAGGGTTCAACAGTAACTGCCCCAAGTAAAATTAGTATAAACGGCAAGGAAGTAAAAAATAAAGGGAATACTAAATGTGAAAAAGAAAGTAAAGAAGGTAAAACTGTAGATGTTAAAATTTAAGAGGACAGAGATGCAGATAATTCAGTGGAAAGTGAACCTAATTGTTATGAGGTTAGAAAGTCGATGATAAAGGTAATAAAGGAAGGGAGACTTCAGGTTAGGGGGGTTAGACTAAAGGGTTATTGTGAAGTAAAGCTGCGAAATGGATCAGCTGGTGAAGTGCAACAGGCAATAGTTGCTAAGAGTAAGGGGTATTGTAGACTCAAACATTATGAAGTGTTTAGGCAGCGTTTTGTAAGGAAGAAGCAAAGATTAAAACAAAGGGGTAGTAAAGTCATCAGGAAAAAGATGAGTAAGAGGGTAAAGACTGTAGGGAAAAAGAAAAGGAAAGTGAAGGGTAGATTTAGGTCAGTAGGGAAGAGGAAGAAAGTGCTAAAGTATAGTATGAGAAAGGTAGAAAGGAAAAAGGGTAGAAAAGTAAAACAAAAAGAGATAAGGACAAGGAAAAGGAAGAAGAAAAAATGTATTATAGCAGGAAGATGTTTGAGGAAACTAATTTTGTATTTGGCAGTATAAACCGTGAGCTATGCTCTGATTGGTTAATGTCTAGAGCCCTCAGCNAGTATAGTATGAGAGAGGTAGTAAGGAAAAAGGGAAGAAAAGTGAAACACAATGAGAGAATTAAAAGGAAAAGGAAAAAATGTAGTATAGCAGAAAGACTGCAAGTTAGATAGTAAGTTATAGAATTAATTTTTTTTTCTCCTTGTGTTAATTTTTATATACTACAGTAATAAGGTAAGAGATAACCAATTGTTTTTATTTTGAAGAAAAATTAATTGTTGTTAAGAACCCTACAAGTAAGTCATAATGTGTACAAGATACACGGGGTAAACTCTTCTCGGGCAAAAGTAAATAATTGATAATTTAATTGGAAAAGGTAATTGTTAATGTAAAATGTTAATTGGGTAAGAATTAATAAGAGAGAGAGAGAGTGTGTTTCTGTTGAAGAACAGTTAATCATTTTATTGCAGGTAAATACAGTACAGCCTTAATATTTTAATTCAACTGTGTAGTCACAGAAATCTGAAGTTAAGTTATTACAACTGTTGTTTACCTTCTCCAAAAGTGAGAAGTGCATACAGTGTCGGGGGAATGTTGAATTTAGAAATGACTGATACACTCTTTAAGAATTTGTAGTGCTACTGTTTGAGGTTATGTTACTAAGTAGGGGATTGTTATCATAATATTTTGTAAGTGTAATTAGCAATACAAGTGGAGAATAGTGTGCTCTATTGCATTGTATTATTGTAATTTAGTTTGTTCAGTATGTTTTGTCTTGAAAAAGTAATTGCTCAGTTTTTTAAAATGATTATGAAATTACTTATTGAGTAAAAACACAAGACACTTATGAGTATTTTAGTTGATGAGCATTTTATGTGAAATTGTGATTGTGTGAATTGTAAGTTTGACATTGCAATGGTTGAAAATTGTAGTTTAACAGTATATTTTGTATTATACATATATATGGTTTAAATTATGAAAGAACTTTGTGAATTGTCTGTAAATATAAGTAGTGTTTTATTTCAAAATATGTACTATAGTTAATATTATAAAATTTTCTACCCTGTTTTATAATTTAATTACTTTCACTTTCAATTGAAGAAAAGGCAATTGGTAAGTCCTTAAGAAAAGCATTTGTAGAAATTGCTAATTAGTCTAATGAAAATGTGCTAATATTATAATTACATACTGTAAAGTGTATCAGTGAAGGTTTTGTGAATTTAAATATACTTTTGCAATTATGTAGTGGAAGCTCAAGCTGTTATGGGCAATTGTGTAATTGTAACGGAGTTATTAATGCAGAGTACTGAACCGAAAGTGCTTCATGAAGGTTTGTAAATTTTATTTTCAAGTGAAAACTGTGTTAATGTAAAAAAACATATAATTAATGTGAGTTTGGAAATCATAGTTGACAATAGGAATTATTAAGAGGATTAATTAAGGATGTAGTAAATGGTACTTAAATTTCCAAAGGTTGAAGTGATTGAGGTGTTTTATAGTATTGAGCCTTAAGTATCTGAGGAAGTAGTTAGGAGATGTTGCTGCAGTTTATGGTGTCCTGGGATCAGTGGCACAAAGTTAAGTGTATTTGTTTGGGACAGGTCTGGGGCCCTTGTTTTTTTTGTCAGCACTGGCCTAGTGAAAGGCAGTCACATTGGCTTTTGAGGTTTTTTGTCTGCAGTGACTTTTTTTATAGTTTTGGGCAGACTTGGGTCCCCTTTTGGAAGTGGTGTGCTGATCCCAGCGAGAGACCAAATGGCAGCAACCCAAAATGAAGAATCGATGGAACAGGTGGAAATACACCCTCAACCACACAAATTGTAACAACCAGAAAGGTGTAATTTTCTTGCAGCATCCTCGTCAATATCTTGTTACTCTTACAAGGGAGGTAAATAATTGTATCATGAGTTTAGTAAAGTAAATAATTTTTATTTGTCATAAGTAAAGTAAGTGAATATTTTTGTTATTAGTAATTACCATGTTATATGTAAAGTGTTTACAATGAACAGAGGCACAGTGGTTTACAGAACAGCATCATTCAAGATAGGTTTCGCTTTGGGAAAGATTTCTTCAAAATCCATCCCAAACCGAGGGGGGTAATGTAATGACGCAGTATGCTTAATTTTTCGGGACACGGGTGTAAAATTCTTTTGTGTGTATTTAGCTTTGGAAAGCTTCGTAATATTTTGTCAGGTTTCAAGTTAAAGCCGCGGTGGTTCGTTTCCCGTGTTTGTTTGTCGAGCAGACGTGTGGACATCTGCTGTTTACGTTGTAACAGGAGTCCGTTTACCGTCTAGTTTCGAAAGTTGTTGTTTTGGTTATGCGGCCGTTGCGGGTACAATAACATGTGAGCACGGGACACAGCGTAGTAGTTTTGGGCAGATGCCGGAGGCCATGCGCTTATCTTAGGAGAAGGGGGAGATAGGCTTGCCTAATATATACTGGTGGTGCCTATCGCCGAAAGAGAAAGTCACCAACCGTCGAAGACGACGCGTCGGGCCGGAGAAGACGCACCAGCCCGAAAGGGCGTGGGTCGTTAGGGTGCCAGGAGGGAACGAACATCCCTCCTGCCTCAGTAACTTAGTCGTGCGATGTAAGTTTGGGACATTAATAAACCGTAAACTACTGTGGTGCTGTTTTCTGCACTGGTATAACCGATTATGAAAGTTCGTACTCTGTAAACTGGAAAGTCGTCTGTGCACTGTGAAACTTCAATGATAAATAATAAAGCAAACTAATCTGGAACTTTTTCTTTTTAATTAATCGGCATCACCTGGTACTTAATACCCCTTCCCACCCCCTCCTAGCCACAACAATTTGTTACTGCGGCTTAGGTTAAAATTGTTTGCATAAATACTAACTACAGCGATATTTATCAGTTTTGTGTGCTTTGTGGCTATCAACCAACAAAAAAAAAAAACACACACACACACACACACAAAAATATACCACGTATAACAATTACCTTGTAACCTAACACTTTTTCCAAATAGTGTTACAAAAATGCAATCAACTTGTAATACCGTTCTCATATCCGCACACATGAATTCATAATTTTCAACACAAAAATTAAATACATGTATATAATGCAACATCACAGTCATGTGTCTATGATGTAGGTTAAGCAAAGAGCATGGTGGAGGAAGGTAGGGCTCAGCGTCTCGTCGACAGCAAGGTCATTGAAGACTGAACATGTTGCTTAGGGAAGCACGAATGTAACGGAATTGGACAAGTACACAGAAAACAATCTAATGTGACAACAGCAATTTTTTGTAGCATGTGAACAGTTAGTTACTAATGTTGCTGTTAATGTAATATACCATTTAGCAATTACTTTAATGTAACATTGTTACTTTTGTAACAACATTACCTCCTTACAGTTCTGTCAACATCAAGGCATTGTTTTATGTTGCGGCAAAACATTTTTTGTGTTGAATTGATGTTAATATTTGTGTTAAAAATTTTCATGTATTTTCTTGGCTCTAAAAAACATTCCTATGCAAAATAAATTAAGTACAATTATTTTCTCACTAAAAGAAATATTACCAAGGAAAAAAAAAATTACGACTAGGAGGGGAACCGTACCAGCGCCTTGTGTATTTGACGTTCTCCCCGTTATGGAACCTGACTTCCTTCCAACTGCTCGCTCTTAACATGTATGATTGCGTTTAATATTGTGTATGTTCAGAATAACATAACGACAAACTGCAGTTTTCTTTTGTTACGTGGAAATACTTTATGCTCTATAAATATACGCACAGTTGGCACACATTAACTGCTTTGCAAGGCTAAAGAGTTTGTATAAGCTACATTAAGTTCACATAATATGCTTAAAAATTTAATATACAGGTTTCATTTTATAAGGTTATTGCTGTTCACTACTTGGGCATTTCTTTAATGTCGTAATAATACAAAATATTTGGTTTGTGTTGTTTTTATGGAAATACAACTTCTGGTTGTGACAACATTGCTTAGGGGCTTTATTAACATTAACACTTCAACAGCATATTCGCATTAAAGTAACATAACAGTTTGTAAATGGTTAACATTGTTCACTTTTTCACATTATCAATTTTACTACTACATTAACCTTAAAAGAAATGCATCAGTAGTAATTTTTTTTTGTTGAAGAACGTTAGACTATCTTCGTTTAGAAAGGAAACATCGTAGTATTTGGCATGAGTGATTTCGGGAAACCAATAAAAACTGGAATCAGGAGGGCCTTAAGTAATGAGTAAAGAACAACAGTAATTGTCATCTCTTCAAAACCAATGGCATACTTGCTAAGATACTGTTACAGTTAGTCAGTGTCTAAAAAGTTAAAAGAATAAAGTATTCCTTTGTGTAGTAAGAAGTGCCTAATAAGCGAATGTAACGAGGTTATACGGCCCTATGCCCCATTACAAACCAAATACACTAACATACTATATTTGACAGCCTTTCATTTCTGCAAAACAAGTTAATGGTACTGCTTTCATGCGTAGTAGTGTTATGTGCAATAAAGTGAATATGTAAGGCATAACGATTTTAATTTAATATTTTCATAAAGTTACAACAAATATGATTTTTTGAGCAAATTATGACAGGTGCAAAATATCATGTTCATAATTGCTTCAGTGACATACTAAAAACTGTATGAAATAATAATATTAGTTTTTCAGGAAACAGAAATATTTATAAACCAATTTACGATTTTGACATTTAAACTTGTCTCAAAAGTGTAAGGGTTGGATATAAAATGAAAAAAATGTTCATATTTACAATTTTTCAAGAGGGTATATGCATGTCAGCACAAGGATTCGAACAAGTTATACAATAAATCTATTGGACCTACATGAAATAGGAATGTCACTTAATGATTATGGTTGGAAAATGTTTTGTCGGTCTATGCTAGGAATAATTTTTGCAGATGCTAACAAATAAAGTAACGTTAATACAGTCAAAAGAATATATTGAGATAAGACAAGTTACTGGAGATAACTAAGTAGAGAGGAGAGATTTTAGGCGGCTTTTAAAATAGGGGACTTGAACACCAATGAGGGTGAAGCGATGGAGTATGGAGCAGTGCCGGAATGCAAGGGCGGGGGAAACGGGAGATCCCCGAGAAAACTCGCAGAGCAGTGACATTGTCCAGCACAATTCCCAATTACGAAAATCCGGGAGTGACCTCGCTGGGAAACGAACCCGGTTCGCCTAGGTTGGCAGTGATCGCTCTAGCCGCTGCACCACCATGGCCCCGACATCAAAACGGATGAATCCTGGAAGACTCAATTTGTTAACGAATTTAATGCACTCTGTAGTTACTTCAACAGCCTAATATTAGTTTACATTGGCGTAATAGTAACAAAAACATACCTTTGTTCACTTGTGACTGCTGAAAATGATTCTTGCTGGCCAAATATGCTGGGACTCTATAAGAACTACCTGATATATAATCTTTAAGTTTAATNGGGGGGGGGGGGGAGGCCGGCCCAGAAACTGCGAGAAGAGTTATTCATAGAGAGGACTTCAATGGTCGAGTAGTGCACAATAAACCATACATCAGCAAGATGAACAAACTTCTCAGGTTCCAGTTTGCCACAGATCATGCTGATAAATCTTTTTTCTACTGGAAAACATTAACAGTTAATGATAAAAGTAAATTCAATGTGTGTGAATCAGATGGGAAGATGAGTATCAGACGTAAGCCAAACATGTAGCTTGTAGCAAGAAATCTTCGGCCGACGGTGAAACACGGGAGTGGTCTTTGATGGCATGGGGTTGTATGGTGGCTTCGGGTGTGGAAAAACTCAATTTCATAGATAGTACTATGGCTCAAGATGTGTATTGGGACATGTTGAGGAAAGCACTGACACCGAACGCAGAGAAATTAGGCTTGCAGGATTGTTTCACGTTCTACCAGGACAACCACCTTAAGGTACACATATGGTTACTTTATAATTGCCTTGTACTCTATACCCCTGCAGAGTCCCCAAAAATCAATGTCATTGCAAATTTGTGGAGTGTGTTAAAAGAAAACGCTCGCAAACCTTCCATATCTAACCGGAATGACCTCAAAATTGCTCTTCAAACAGCATGGGATAACACTGAGCCCTCTTATTGTGAAAGGTTGGTTCGATCTATGCCAGATATGAAAAAGAACTGTGGTCGTCACACTACCTACTAACTGTCCACACATGCGCTTCAACAACATGATATATACAGACTGTACCATTTTCACTGTGGTGTACATCTTGACCTCAGAATGTGTAGTTTTTTTTGTTGTAAATTTATATATTCTTTTGTGACGATATTTGCCTTTTGTATTTGTTGTATGATGATTTGTAAATTTATTTATTCACCAATACAATCAATTTTCATATCCAAAAGTCTTGTATTAACACAATGAAATATCATAGGATAGGTGTACCAATGTCACTGTGAGACATTGTATTTTATTTTCGTAGTCGTCATTGCCAGCGTACCAAATTTTGTTTAAATAGTGTCTAACGGGTCTACAGTTACGGCATACTAACATAAAATATTCATAAAACTGCCATTTGAAAATGTGTGTAATTTTCTCTAATTGTGTACTCTAGGTGACCCACCACAGAACTATTTTTGTGTCCAAATTGGCGGGAATCGGCTGAGCATCGGAGATATTAAGTAGTTTATTGTTTCAGGCAACACTATCTTACAAAATACATAAATATATATCGCAGCNATTGGCGGGAATCGGCTGAGCATCGGAGATATTAAGTAGTTTATTGTTTCAGGCAACACTATCTTACAAAATACATAGTCTACATAAATATATGTCGCAGTATAATTATTGTTAGCTTTAGGTATTATCAGCGTACAAACTTTGGTTTAAATAGTGGGTTAGAAAAATTTGGCACTTGTCATAACTATTTATAAAGAAGCCATTTTGAAGGTGCCTGATACAACTAAATCATGTAATTTTGAGACACTACTTATACTGCAAATTTGAAAGTAACTGTTTGAGTAATTCAATAAATATTATGTAAAGGCATTATTTTTCAAGTTGCGACATCCCAAAATGGGAGACCATGCGTGATTAGAATTAAATTCCATCCTGACAGCGTGAATCTTGAGCATACAATATTTGGTTCTAATCGGCTAAACCATTCGTGAGAAATATCATAGCACCAATAATTAATTACTACCATTTTGAAAAACCAAATTATTCGTTACGGAATTAACTATGAAAGTAACCTGTCCTTACTGTGTGTTATAAGTTGATCGAGTCGGGTATATTTCAGTAAATAGTTTCAAAAGTTTCAGGTAAGTACACGCATGCGCACACACCCACCACTCTCAAATACACGCACATACATACTCTTAGTAAAGACATGCACACACAGGCTGGAAGGTTATCACGTAAGCGTATCCTTCGCCGACCTCTGTAGCGTACTTGGCTACAAACCAACTTACGGCTCAAAAAATTTTGTGTAAGGAAACTGTGTCTTTGTGATTGCCTTGAATATTAAATGAATTATACTACGAATATCTAAACCTTCCTGGATTGGATGTTAAATTTTTTGATGTCAAAATCACATTCTGGCAGTACATTTCT
The DNA here is from genome assembly GCA_002778355.1 of Clitarchus hookeri. Classification (NCBI taxonomy): domain Eukaryota; kingdom Metazoa; phylum Arthropoda; class Insecta; order Phasmatodea; family Phasmatidae; genus Clitarchus; species Clitarchus hookeri. The sequence goes on along the minus strand of NQII01000820.1, from coordinate 588,022 downwards.
CAAGGACATTTGTACCAGAGTAATTAGTAGTAATAATAATAATAATCCTATCTTTCTTTGGGAAGTTATGCTAACAATGGAGGGGAACAAATGCAGCTTCTGCCACTCCTAGTTTTGCAACACATTCTCAGTAACAGCTGGGAACTTTAGTGTAGCATAAAAAAAAAAAAATCATGATTTGTCTGTGGGCTTTTTTCAAAGGTTGCCTTAATGTATATTTTGTAATACTTATTAGGGGATTATCTTTGTAATTCTGTGTTAAACAATTATTTTTTCTGCAATATTCTATCTACATGGTTTTGTTAGATCGATAGAATTTTAATATATTTTGCAAGTTTCTTTTGAATCTTTATTTTTTTTTTTTTAAATAATTGAAGCAATTTCATTTAGGAATCATGGCTAGTTTTAAGTTTTTTTCAGTTTCCAGTTTTTCTGTAGAATTTTTTAAATTTCTAACAATTTTCTATTGTTTCCACAGACATCCAGCAATTTACCAGGATTTTTTGATATTATCAGAGATATTCAGGGATTTTCTTGTGATTTACAGGGATTTTCAGGAATTTTCTGTGATTTTTAGGGATTCTTAATGATTTACGAGTGATTTTTTTCCATTGTGCATACCAATTTTCTTACAGGTTGTTGCCCCCTCGTGATAGGTGCAACTATTTTGAGAGACAGATAATCTTGATAAAAAAAATTCTACAATATTAGATGGGTTTGAAATGTGTAAGAACGGCAGTGCTGTGCATTTGACAGGATAACCATGCATTATTAAACTGAGATCACATGATCAGTTTTATTTAATGCTTCACGCACTCTACAGATTCCCCTCTTGAAAGGCGTATATGAGGAAGCAAGCGCACACTGCCATGTAAGGGAAGGAAGAAAGGTGTGTGGTTGAGAGAGATAGGGTGAGAGGCAGAGAGATAGGAGGGGAGCAGGAGGGAAAAGGAGGAAGGGGGAGAATCATAGTACTTGAACAGTCCTCGTGGACTTAATTTTAGTTTAGTTTTGGTTATTTAGATTAAGATTAACTTCTTCTTTCAAGTAATTACCATCTTGCGAGAATTATGAAAAAGTCAGTTTGTGCCAGTTACTGGCACTCACTGACAACTAATTCTATTTTATGTTTAAGTTTCAGGATCCACTGGGGATTCGAATTCGGGGGGGACCTGCCCGATTGCGCTCTCCCCNGGGGGGGGGGGGGGCTGCCCAATTGCGCTCTCCCCCACCAGAGTGATGCGCAAGTATCACTCTGGTTAAACCCAGCACCAAACGAAAGAAAGTTCACACGCCCACTTTCTACTAGCACTTTTTCCTATCATAATAAAGAGCATGATTCATATCCTCTGTCTCCTGTAGCATTTTCTGTTAAATATGATAATACAGTAGAACCTCGATTAACCGTCACCCTTTTAACCGTCAGTCTCTATTAACCGCCACCCTGCTAGCGCAAAAAAATTGTATGTTTCCGCGTCAGCGCCGAGCCGGATCGTCTGTCGAGGCTCTATGATGAGTAGTGACGACTGTACTGCACACCTGCACTGTGCGTGAGTCATTGGCGGCAAGGGCAGTGACCTTGGGTTTGCGCGCCCACCCCCCCTTACACTGTCTTCTGCATTCCACTGCTACTGTTTCAGTTCAGTACGGTGCGTGGCTTACTACAGTGAACCGAAGTTTTTGCCGATTTCGAGTGCAGTGCCTACTAGTGTTCGTGCTTTACCGTTTATTGTTGACAGTGCTGTTTATACGTAGTGTGGGTTGCTCTTCTGTTATGGCTGAGAAACGGAAACGTGTGGTTTTGGGACTCGACAAAAAACTAGAAATTATTAAACGATTGAAGAAAGGTGAAACAGCTACAAGTCTGGCTCAGATTTATGGTGTTGCAAGAACAACCGTAAATGATTTAAAACGTGATGCAGATAAAATTGAGGAACACGTATCAAAAATGCAAAACACAGATGGAGATGTCAAGACTAGAAAAACAATGAGACCAGCAAAATTTGAACAACTCGATAGTGCTGTTTATCAGTGGTTCGTTCAAGCCCGAAGCCAAGGGATACCCCTTTCTGGACCCATTATAGTGACGAAGGCGATGGACATGAACAAAAAACTAGATGGCGACCCAACCTTCAAAGCCAGCATGGGATGGCTTGAAAAGTTTAAGTTTCGTCACGGCATTCGACAACTGGACATTACCGGCGAAAAACTTAGCTCAGACAGTGCTGTTGTAGAGGGCTTTAGAGCAGAATTTACTGCAAAAATGTACGATCTTAATCTCAGTAGGGAACAAGTGTATAATTGTGACGAAACTGGACTTAACTGGAAAGCTCTGCCACAAAAGACACTGGCTTCATTCTCAGAAAAATCTGCTCCAGGTTTTAAGATCCAAAAAGATCGAATCACTGCAATGGTGTGTGCAAATGCCACAGGCAATCATAGATTACCCTTAGCAGTGATAGGAAAATCTAAAAAACCCCGTGCATTTAAAAATTTGAATTTGAACGCTTTACCAGTAAATTACTATGCTCAAAAAAACGCTTGGATGGACCAAACGATTTTTTTCGACTGGTTTCACAAAGTGTTTGTTCCCCAAGTAAGAGCTCATCTTGCAGAGAAGAAATTACCACAGGAAGCATTGTTGCTCATGGACAACGCCCCTTCCCACCCTTACAATGAACTTCAAAGTGATGACGGTAAAATAAAGTGTTTCTTTCTTCCTGCAAACACAACACCTCTCATTCAGCCCATGGACCAGGGTGTGATTGAGAACATGAAGCGACGCTACAGGAAGGCTTTTATTGAAAGTTTGCTGTCTTCTGACGACGCTACAACGGTTAAGGAGTTTTGGAGAACATACAACATCAAGGATGCAATTTTTAATGTTGCCAACGCGTGGTCAGATCTCACGGCAACAAACCTGAAGAACGCTTGGAATAAATTATGGCCTGAACCTTCTACTGAGGAATCTGCAGAACATGAGCCTGTCAGTGTTGACGAAATAGTGCAGCTTTGTAACAACGGACTGATAGATGAAACTTTATCAACTCAAGAAGTGACAGACTGGTTAAACAGTGACAATCAGGATGGAGGCTTTCAAATCTTGAGTGATGATGAAATTGTTTCCAATGTTTTGCAACTTGATGACGGTGGTGATCATGAAGACGTGGAAGAAGCTGAACCGGCGCTTGATAACAACCCAGGAATCACCCATTCAGAAGCGGAATCGATGTTAACACAGTGCATTGACTGGTTCGAGCGTCAAGAGGAGGCTACCGGGACCCAGGTGCTTCTTCTCAGAAAAATCAGAAACATGGCCGCCCAAAAAGCTCGACGGGGAAAGAAACAAAAGAAAATGACGGATCATTTTAAAAACTAAATACTGTACCGGTAACGTAAGTTTTTAGAGTACAGTACGTACATGTATAGTTGATATTTCATTGTTTTCTTAATAAAATATTTTAATAAAGTATTTTTCACTTGAACTGGCGTGGTTTTGTTTTTTCTCTTTTAAAATCATTTCACATTAAGTACTGCGCAGCAATCATCACAATTAGGACTTACAATGGCGCCGTTATAACATGCAAAGCAGTGAATTGCGATGTTGCCACGCCAAACACTGTCTAGGTGCTAAGTTGTAGCGGCGCTATTATTATTTCTGTTNAATTGCGATGTTGCCACGCCAAACACTGTCTAGGTGCTAAGTTGTAGCGGCGCTATTATTATTTCTGTTATCCGTCGATTCGGTTATCCGTCATGGTCCCGGTCCCGAGGGTGACGGTTAATCGAGGTTCTACTGTACATGAAACAATTTTTTAATTATTTCCTGTCGAAAGGGTTTTTACGGTGACTATGCCGGTTTTTCCCTCTCTCTTCTAAATATAGTTTAGCTATAAGTACACTTAGGGAGGTTGTCATGGCCAAAAGCAGGCCATGGCAGCCCAATCCCTCTTTGCCGTGATGCATGTCTCCTTGCATGAAATCCCTTCCTTGTAGGCCTATGGGGCTTAGCCCTGAGACGCACTTAACTCCCGTCCCTACCGCGGGCTCATATAACACTTAGTTTTAGAGTAGTTAGTTATAAAAAAAAAGGAGGGGGAGAGTGTGTGAAAGAGGATGGAGGGGGAGACAGAGGAAGGGGGGAGACAGAGAAAGAGGGAGGGAGAGAGACAGAGGTATGCCATGCTGGTTGCTACATAACCGCTTCTCCTCTCTTCAGGCATGTAAGATGAGGGAGAAAAGTCGGCCCTGACTGACTGACTTCCAAGCATCATCTGAACTGGAGAGCACCGCGCTTTAACGTATTTCACACCCAGTTGTTACATGTTTGCATAAACAACCAGCTTAAAAATGTTTGCGTGAAATCTTAAGTGATGGGACTGAAAGATTTTTCGAGTGATGCAATATTAGCACTATTAAAACTAATAATTTTTATCATTATTTGTACAGGAATTTTGCAGGGACCACTGAAAATTTTTTGCGTGTACAATTTTTTGATACTTGCGTTTTCAGTACATAAGGAGTCTACTGTATGTACAATAATAGTTACAATTTTTCAACATAAAGTAACAAAATGGACACCTAAGATTTAAAATTTTCTTACAAAGATGGAATTTATAAACCAAAATAATGCATTGTATAATTCATAAAGAACTTAACATTCTAGAATCTGAAATTAATTTTTTTTATTAAATACAGCGGAACTGCACAATAAGAAGTATGAGCTGCAACAACACATTTGCTATAGCAATATTTTTTTAATGTACAGTCATGTTCTATATTAGTCAGGTAGAAAGGTAAAAAAAATGACAACTTTCTTCTTTTTTCCCCCCCGGAGAATGGGATAGGAATGCGCCTCTTCAATACCCTATCACTGCTTCACTCCCCTCTCTCTATAGTTATTGTCGTGTTACCAAGCAGAGCTGCATTCAGGGCAACAAGGTGGGGTGGAGGAATGTATTGATTGCTTGAGGAGCTAGCAGAGGGGAGGTAGCAGACAACAAAGAAGGGCGCACAAGCAAAAGAGACAGGACACCGCATGTTAAGGTTATCAGCCTTCATTTGCCGTCTATAGCCATCTGGTTCCCACACTAATTTTCAAAGGTGGACAAATAAAGGCTGCTGTTCTAAGAAATAAAAAGGCTTTTAACTACAAAATAAGGGATGGGAAAAAAATTTTTTTTTCTCAATTACTAATAACCACAACTTTACGTGAACAATGGTCACATGGAAAATTCCACTGTCTTATGTGCGCCATTGTATTTTATGCAAGTTTCTATATGCATAATGATATTCGAAAATACCAGGTACCTATGAAATGAGAAAAAAAAAAGGACGTTCAAGAAGTTAGATCATGATAACAACGCACGAAACGACGTTTTGCAGTATATTATGATTAACAATAATTAGCTGTAGCGATAACTTAACTCGCCATCATCTGTCGTTATACCGCTGTTTCATTGTACATTTTTGACGCGTGATGGTTTGGGTGATTAAACATGTCACTCGACCTAAGGGGTTATATTGTGTTTGGTCAGAGAACACTTGAAGTCGACCTCACTGACTGGATGTCTGGACTCGCTCACCCTTGCCTTTGAGTAATCGTGTATACAAAGTCGGCCAGGTAGGTAGTCGTCACGCTATGTAACGGTCTACATTGGCTAGAGCCTTCCGAGCGGTTATGACGTGTGCCAGCGCTGGTTTTCCTGCTGAAAGCCGGTATCGGGGTTGGCTGGTAGCATACTGAGCCCCGTCCGGGGGCGGCTGGCAATCAGCTGGTGGTCGAGCTGGTTCTGGCTGGTCCCGGGGCTGTCTGGTTCCAAGTGGCGGCAGCGGGCGTCAAAAGTCTGCGTCTGCGATGCCCAAGCCCACGAGCAGTTCAAGGTGTAGGCAGACTATGATGGGGTGTGGTGTCCTGCTGGTCTTCTGGGGTGGCTCAAATAGCTGTTTGGGAGTTACTGTAGGGTGAGGCCCCTGCACTCGGCAGGCGGCTTGTGCCTGAGCCTGAGGGGAGGAGTAGCTGAAGGCTGACTGGGATGGATTGCTTGAGAACTGATTGGCTGTAGGAGCCGTGGTTGCCTACTTGTCTGCCCACTTTGTCCCTCCTCATCGGGTGCAGGGCATGGGGTAGGTTCTATGATCCAATGCAACAAGACAGGAGCAGGCGACAGAATTCCCTAACTAAAAGTACCCAGAGGCAATGGAGTCATGCCGCGTCAGTCCTGGCACTCCAACCGGCAAATTCCATGTGGTGGATGGAGTGGGTTGGCTGACTTGAGTGGCTTAAAGGCTTCCTTGCGGAGTGTACCTAGTAGGGGGTTCTACCGTACATGCGCACCAGGTGCCTTTATGCACTTGGCCCAGTATGTGTGACCAGCAAACTTGTGGTGTTTGTTGACATACATGATTGCCTGGTCAAGGGAGCTCGCAGTCCTAGGCTAATATAAAAAATCAGGTTTAAAAGGCGCAGTCACCTGCCTCTCCCTTGAGGAATGGTGTTTACGAGGCAGTAGAGAGATAACAATTCACTCTAAAATTAGAACCCAATGGTTAGACTCAAACATATTTATTTTAGAGAGAATAAACACTGTGATCCATACTAACTCCTTCGCTTTCGTGGTTCTCAAACAACCGGCGGAAGATACGTAAAACTGGCGAAGAGGACCTATTGGTAAATAAAAGCTAGAGCAATGAAATAAGGAAGCCGTGAGAACGGGCTCTAACCCTAATGTAGACTAGTGTTGTCCTGCAAGGACAGGGGTAAACTCTCTAAAGTGGAGTGTGTGTAAGCGGGGGTGGATCTCTTCTAGCGGTAGCTGATTCTCGTAGAGACGAAGGAAGCAGAGAGCTCTAGTACGGCTGTGGTAGAGTGAGCTGCTGAGCGATGAAGGCAGAGCAGTCATAACTGGCGTTCTGGCCTTATATACAACACGACAGCGCTCTCCTTCGGCTTCCTTCAGCTCGAGCATCTTTATGGCCAGTACAACCCTTTCTGCAATCTCTTCGAGAAGGAATGAAGCAGGGTAGTTTCCGTGTGCGTGTGGTATCCGGCGTTCACTTAGCGGCAGGCTGGCTTCGTTCAGCTGGCTAGATAGGGGCGATTGACACGTGCGAGATTGGAATGACTGGCAATGCATGTTCGTCTGATGTTCCCTTGGGTGCATGCCTGTCAGCTCTGGAGGCAAGCAAACTAAGGGTTCGATTCACTGTTGGGTCACCATACCATCACACATAATGAGTTGAAGTCGAAAAAATGATTGCCAGTTACGTATCATGCGTCATTTCTAACAATTTTATGTAAATTCCCTGCCCTCACATAAATTTCCTTTATAGTTCCCTGAATATTCCATGTTTTCCCAGATGCTAGCCACCCTGCAGTCAATGACATCTTTAATATTCTGTGCAAACCATGAACTGTAATTCTAATAATGCATTCAATAACTTCAAAATTTATAATTTGATTGCAAATGAAGCATGTCATACATTAATCCACCTTCTTACATATTTATTTTAAAAACTGCTGATGATAATACACACACATATATCACATTTAGGTTATAAAAAAAGTAGACATAAAGAAAAAAATTAATTGTATAATAAGCAAGATAGGACCAATTTTTCTAATAATGTAGTACAGTAAAACTCTGTTAAGATGTTTTTTAAGAGACTGAAAAATAATACTTACTAACCAGGAAAACTTCTTAAAAGGGTCAAATTACATCATATAGAAAAGGTGCAAAATCATTCAACTTATTAGGCAGGGACACTTCGTAAGTGGGAACTTCTTAACCGGGTTTCACTGTACTGGTTTTGGAACAACTGTAATACGTGATTATCACCATTCGGTAGAGAATTAAGCAACCTGCAACAGCCTGGCACAGAAGAGACACTTCACCAAAAGAGCCCTTCAATTTAAGAGGAAATAAGAAGATGCGGCCCATAATCTGTGTAACGTAATGTATTAATTTTCTTATTTTAGAGTTAGTGTGACATGGGACACAAGTGCTAATATATCCGTATTTTGAGTGAAGGCACCACGCACTGGTAAAACACAACTTAATGTAAAGAGCCGCATTTCCTAGTCATCACCTGATCTTCTGCGATGCAGCACACTATCACTGCCACATCATATATCTTCTGTCATGTTCACATGCGAATAAATACTAAGCATTGTATTAACATTTTTATTTATATTAAATATAACAATTAGTTCGCTAGCGTGTTACGGAGGTCATCCTTTTGGAGACTTGATGGGATTCTCCTTGCCCTTCATGATGGCCTTGATGTCGTCTGCATCCAGCGTCTCGTACTTGAGCAGCGCTTCCGCCATCATCTTGTGCTCGCGGTTGTGCGTCCTCAAAATCGCCTTGGCTCGTTCGTACGACTCCTGCCGATCACAGAAGCATTAATGATCCTTCATGATGAGAAAGGAAAGCAAAATATAACATGTGAGATAATTCTGATAAGTAGATTGCCAGAAACAATAATAGAAAAGACAAGGAATGAAAATATAAGAGAGAATAAGAGAGCAGCCCAATCAAAATATGGTAGAGAAGGAAAGATTAATGTGGTTTGAACAAGTGATGAGACTGTAGAAGTGGAGACTGTCGCAGATGATATTAAAATGGTAAGTGGAGAGTAAGAGACTAATTGGAGGTCTGTTGATATGTGTAGATAACAGGGTGATAATTAGGTTTAAGTACAAAAATAAGAAGTGGTGGATGTGAGAGTTACAATATTAACTTGCACAATTCTGTGCATCAGAGGTAAAGGACACTATGAATATTTTACAAAACCGAGGTTTTGACATTGTCTTACTGTATTTTCACTCTTTTTTCGGGATGCAAAGCACTGTCTCCTACAAGGAATAATAAGCGATTTAGCCACTAGGACAGGCCACTGAGCAGATTTAGCCAGTAGGGCAGGGCACTGTGCGCCATCATGGTATCGATGCAAAAAGCACTTTTGTAAAGTTCCATATTTGTGATATAGTGCCTTGTACCTAATGTGCACAGAATTGTCCTTACAGTGGAACACTGTTATAACATTCCTTCTTATAACATTTGCTTGCTTAATAAGCTGCCTTCTCTTGATCCTCAAACACGTGTTCAATAGAAAATTACCCTCTTATAAAGTTTTCCTTCATGTAAGGCTGACATTTCTTGGGGCCCTTGAAAAATGTTACATGGTTCTCCTGTACAGTAAACTCTAGATTCTATGACCTTGCATGATTCCCAGGAAAAGAGTCGTTATTTCGAGAGGGTCACTATTTCAGGGGTCTTAGAAACGAGAGCTGACTGTATCACATCCATGATTTTGTACGTTTACGTTGGTATTCAAGATTCCCGTGCAAAGCTTCCCAAGCATTTTTTTTGGAAAGCTTAGGACTCGTGATTGTCTCAGAGGTTCAGACTCTGCATCTCCCTGCTGTTGGAGTCACTGGTTCAGTCCTAGGCACCAGCATGTGGGAAATTTTCAACTCATAGTTCACACAAGGGGAGCATGGCAGACACTACTGTGGTATGCAGGTTTTATAGGAGTGTCCCCTTTTCTTCCTCTATCCTCATTCCATCAGTGCTCCATCCTCACCTCTTCCATTCTCCTCGCAGACTAGGAATGACAGCTGCATCCCTTGGGTACGACAGCTGGTAAGGCTGTGCGAATGTGACTTGTTTCATAAAAATAAAATGGAAAATGTGTGTTTGAACTTCATGAAACTGTTACAAATTTTTTAAAAATAATTTCAAGATGCATTAGCATTGAATGTTTAAAGAACATGTTAACATTTTATCAAGTTTTTCTCTTTCATACTGGCACATAATCAATTTAATTAAATATATGAAAAACTTGCACAGTAATGTCAAAAGTTGCATACTTTTAAAACATTTCTTTTAAAAGACACACAAAAGTAAGAGGCTTAAGCAGATAGCAAAAGGAATAAATAAATGCTGTAATATTATTTTTTAGGAACTTGTTCTGCAACATTCAGGTTTATTTATATGTAGTTATATTAGTAGTAATATAATGGACCAATGGACACAAACCAATACAGAGATACAAATTTCCATTGTTATTCAAATAAACAAACATTTGATAAGCAGTCAAATATTCATTTAAGGAAATTTTTTATTTTGCTCAGACATCCAGCAACTAGTTTTCTCACAAAATTGAAAATGAAAACTCTGATTTTTTGTTCCTGTCTTGGGGTATACTGAATATTTGCACAAGCTTAGCAGCCCAGTCAGCCTCCTCCCATCCAGTGAACCTGCCCGAAAGCAGAAACACCATGTGGATTTACATTCAAGGACAAAGTTTAGTTGATTAATAAAAATTAAGTATTAAATTACTAAACACATCATTACTGTAGTAAAAAAAATTCTGTAAACCTTGAGTTAACACAAACTGCCAACTTCAATTAGGCCTAATACTAGCTGGCACATGACTTCACACTACAGAGGAACAACAAGTAATATACTGACTGTCAGTATTCTCTTGATCTCATTGTCGATGAGGTCGCTCGTGTTGGGGCTAAGCTCGTTGATGGTAACGAAGGTGCCGTTGTTGTTTTCGTATGTGCGTAGACCCACCTTCTCCGACATGCCCCAGTCCTTCACCATGTGAGTGGCGATGGATGTTGCTTGCTGCAACAATCACCCTTCGTCCAGTGCCAGAAAGTCAAGAACTTTTTAGGGGAGGGGATGCACAAGTTTTGGTTCAATGGCAGAGACAAAGTACACATACATTATGAATATAGGGGTTGGTGGGTACACACCAGCCATGATTAAATCCCCGTTAATTAAGCACACAGCTACCTAGCTTCTAGAGGGAGAACCGACAAGTCCATTTTAGAAGAATGAAGTGGCGTCAAATATTTACGCAAATGTACAAAAATTTGTAGCATAAAAATTTGTTAAATAAAATAATACCATATTATTTTTAAAATAGGCATTAGTCAGGATCAAAATATTTGATCGTTGTGATGATGTGTTTGTTAATCCGGAGTATGTAGCCATGGTGCTTTACTATACAACACAGGTTTGAAAGGTGGTGCTGTTTTGTGTGTTCAGCAGACTAACAGTCCTAAGGCCACTCACAAGAAGGTGCCTACTCTGTTATAGTTCATTTCATATAAGACAGTAAGTGAGTGGCAATTAACGTATTCAAAACAAACAACGTGCCATTTACAGAATCCTGTATCAGGTGATGCACGAACGAACAAAAGTTAATATGACGTTGGCTATTCTGAGTGCACTGCCGACGCACATTAGTCCAGCCGAAATACGCGCAATAAGAAAGAGTTCCAAGGTTAATTATAATTAATACATTATATTGTACGTAGTCATAAAACAGTGGTTTTTAGTGTTAACTAAACTTCTTGATAAAGTAGTAATGTATAGAAGTTCAAAATGAAATGCACAATAAAACGATCCGTATTCAAATGTAACAAAATTATCAAAACCTTTTTCAAGTATCCCGAATCTCCAATCATGTACTGCCATCTTGTGAGGTACAGGCACGCCATCTGTTACAACACGTCCTTCCACACTATCTGTTATCCATATCCCGAACTACACCCAGAAACCTATTATAGTTTTGTTGTTTAAAATAACGTAATTACGCGCATATACAAATGGTTTTATTTTCTCGCGAGCTCTGTATAATTTTTAAAGTAACATATATTTCGTGTACCGCGGTTACGAACGATCCTACACATGGCCACCAAGCTCCGTTTACGAATGCAGCGCCACCCAAGCAGTTCACCAATTGCCACACGTAGCAGCACCTCCTGGACGAGCTGACTCGCCGCATCAAAGCCTATACTTGACACACCAGTTGATGGCAAATGGATATATAAACAAAAAGGCGCGGCGATCGTAAACTGTCAAGAATGTGGCCTTCTTATTTAGTACACAGTATAGTTAGTGTAATGTTTATAATAGAGGAACATAGAAGTGAAACTGCAAAACCTGTGAGTAACAACTAAAAGCCTTACCAGGACCTAAATGCTGACATTAACCTTAGATCACATACAGTAGAACCTCAATTGTACATTCCCCTCAATTACATTTTCACCTTAAATACACCAATTTATTCAGGTCCCACCATTTTCCCTATGTTCACAATGTATTAAATTCCTGCTATTTACACTGCAATTCAATATAGTTTCCCTTGAATTATACTTTTTTAAATTCATGTTGTTAACACTCCAGACTTTGTACAAGGCACCAAGCCTCGTGCCCCAGGTTGTATACCGTCCGGGCTTCAATGAACAAACCATAAGTCAATCTTGATAGCCAGCTGTCTCTCTGACAGACACACCTGAAATTAGCCCTACCATGACATCCCCGTCAATCACAGAAGTCACGCGTCAAACGCAAATAAATTTGTTAACAGCAGATATATGAAGTAAATGAGATATAATGCTGTATAATGAATGGAAAATTGTAAAACTTAATGTTTGTAAGAATTTTCACGATAAAATAAGTTCGCACTATGGTTTTAGATACACTTATTCAAGCAATTTCATCAATGCTTCGCTAATACGGGAATTATTACAGAATTTCGCAAATGAACATAATTTCTCAGTATTTCGCATTATTTTGCGGTTCGGAAAAATTTCTATCTAGGCATTAAACACAGATTACCTCCGCAGGAGGATGCAGATATGCTAACCACGCAACCACCACCGCCCCAAGAATGTGTCAAAATTCAAAAATACTTAAGTTGTGCTGAAAGGGAGGGTGTACCTTGAGGTCACTGGAGGCCCCAGATGTGATTTTGTCAGGCCCAAAGATGATCTCCTCGGCTGCCCGGCCACCCATCATCGTGTCCATCATAGCCTGCAGTTGAGACTTGGTAATGTGATAGCGTTCCTTCTCTGGGATATATGCAGTCTGAAAAATCATTATTCATCACATTAACTACTTTCCCTCTTTCATGATTAACACGAGCACCTCATACAAATCACAGCAAAAGTTTCCATATTTTAAAAGGTTACAATAAATCAGAAACAGCCACTACACAATACAGATAAACCATTTAAGAAGTACCCAATTGGCCAATTTTCCTGCTTAATAAACTTGGATAGTTTTGGTTATCAACTATGTCGTACACATAAGTAATTTCACCCTTAATTTTTCTGGTAAGTATATATAAATGCTTTATTATCTTAAGAAAATTCTTCAATGTTTGACTGAAGAACTCAGATCAAGATTAACTCAAAACACACATACAGAGCAGACAAGCTAAATTTAAAAAAGATGATAGTACAGTGGAAACTCTATCCATCGAACATGGATAGATCGAAAGACAGTGTCCACAGAAAATTTTCTGTGGCCCAACAAAATTCATATGTAAATAATGCTATAAAAGTCAGTTTTTGCCAAACTTAAAAATTTAAATTTTACCCCATCGATCAAACAAAAATTTCTGTAGCTTCGCTGAAAATTACATGCTAAGATGATTAGGGCCGGGCTGATACTGATACACCAGTATCTGCTAATATCAGTAGTATCGGTATCGTAAGCATCGGTAAAATATTTTGCAGATACTTATTTTCTATTTCGTCGTGTATCCACTTATATCACATTCACTCACTCACGGTATTTACTATGATGCACCAATACCAATTTTCTACCAATTATGTTCTTTTTATGTGAAGTTTTCCTAATAATAATTGGTGCAGAATTAAAAACTTGCTACTAGAGATATTGAAAATAATGCAGACCTACACATCACACATTTTGCATTGATATATCAAAATTAAATATTCCAACACTTGACATGTTCTTCTTTAAGCACCATTGAGTAAATATTTATTTATTTCCATCAATTTATTTGTCTTCAACATGACGTGTGACACTTATTTGACATAGACAATCCAGAAGGTGGCTAGTTAACTAGGCCAGCTGACTCATACCATCCACCGCGCTGAACTGTCCCTGGCAGGAGTGATAGAATGGTTTTGGAGGTCCGCCCACCTTTGGTCCTACACCCAAAGTTGTCATCGGACATCCAGGGTAAACCCACCGCGTTGAACTGTCGCCGGTTGGAGTAATCGGTACGACTCTGGTTGGCTCGGCCTTGGCTTGGTTATACACCTAGCCAGGGAACATCGTCGCCTGCTCTCCTCTTGCGAGGCAGACTTTAGTACCTACCTGTATGCCTTACACCCAAAGGAGTGGTGCAAGTGGCAAGCTATGAAGGCAGCTACTGCATTCAAATTCAACAGGAGCTGTAACCCAGCCCTAACTGCACTTTGCAGCATAATCCCCCAGGAACGAGCTCGAGCTCATGCCATCTGCCATTAGGAGAGGCCCCACCTCCCAGCTACCTCCCCCTACTTATTTCAGCCCCCAATCAAGACCAACGGCCGACCGCACACAGTCGTCACTGACTTCCGCCAAGGACGCCACGTGCCGCTAGGGATCGCAAATCCCTGGTTCCAGAGATGCTGGACCAGCAGCCCTCAGCGGGCACTCTTCAGCAACACCAGCCACAGGGACACCTCCGCCCAACAGCAGCTGCACTAGCAGCAGAGCAAGGAGCTACCCCGGGCCACATCCAGTGCAGGTAAACCAGTGGCAGTGTGCTAACCAGTAACAGGACAGCTTAGCCCACGACTGACTTTGTGCCATGCCGTCAAGCCATGCGCCCTATCTTATATACCAACCGAGGCATGGTCAGCAGTCAATAACTATAAGTTTGTTTACAAGCAGCTGGTGCCGAGCCAAAGCCAAAACTACCGCACTCTGCTAAATTCTGGCTGTAAATTTATGCAACAACTTTTAATAATGTAAAATATAATGTTAATTTGTTTACTATTAAAATTTATTTAACTAAATAAATGTGTGGCCAAAACAAATTCTGCATTTTTTTTGCAATATGCTGTAATGGCGCAGTTAAGCAATTCTAATGTTACCAATATTTTCATAGCTGTTGTGCACCTAAAACTAAGTTTTGGGCCTTCACTAAAAATGCTCTGTATGTTGTTTAAGTTAAATGCAAAAACCACAAACAGATAATCTATGTAGTGAAATAATAAGCGCTGCTGACAGAGAGAGATAGATAGAGTAAGAGTGAGAAAGGAAGACTGCAGATGAGTCCATGCGCATGCACAGCAAGTGTCATTTGTTTCCTGCCAAGTGCACAGAGATGACTTCCCTTTGGTTATGTTAGATTTTGTCAAAGTAATATAGATGTCATCCAGAAATTATATCATGCAGGCATATCAATATAGTGGCGAGAACTATTTCATTCAGTACTCTGTGGAAGAACTTTATTGTTTTTTTATGTAGAAATGGTCCTGCGGGCTAAAACTGAAAGTCTCAATACGCCAACATCGCGTGATTTCAAGAATATTGCGCTTCCCAAAACAAAATAATTTTAAAGAAATACTGTAAACAAGGCAAGTCGTACTTACATATATATATATATATATATATTTTTTTTGCAAATTTTTCAGTGTTTTGTTTTTAACTTTTGATTTTGTTGCTGTTAGCTGTGTTTGTTTAATTATACTACGGAATACAAACAAAAAAAAATCAAACGCAGCACCTTGGAAGTTAAATACGTGCATTAACATGGATAAAATATGTTTAGATGTTATTTAAAATGCTGAAGATATCACAAAATCAAACAATTAGCCTACATGCCCATATTAATTCATTATGCATGAATTTTTTTAATACTACTGATGGCGGAGTAAACATTTTTGCATGAAAACTTACGAGTTAGAAGTTTATTTTAAAGTCGAAGCCAAAGTTGAAGAAACAGAAATCTCTGATATAATTTTGAAATTACGAAGCTTTGCACACCTCGGACGGTGAATGGACGTTGTAATCGTTGGCTTCATGATGCTCTGTATGGCATAGCGTTTTGCTTGATCCTGCCTGAAGTCTGCCATTTTTCGTTAGTAAAGAATAGTACTTAAGCACTCACTTGTGAATGCAAAGATTTTGTTAGAAACACTTAGCCTGTTACCAGTTCAACTCACGAAAATACACCTACTATTAACATAAATATTTTTGTATTGTCAAGTTCCTTGAACCCTGAGAAGCTAGGCCAGCTGGTCTTCTTAAAAATACTTACCTCTTGAAGTCTTGCAAATAAGTAATGATGTGCTGTTTGGAGTGTACGGGATCATTTTTACTTTTCATAGCATAAAGCCGTTACATTTCTTTTTATTCAATTCACTTGTAGCATAATTTGTTTTATAGATTAGGTAGTTTTTAAAAATGTCTTCTGTTTTGGAGTAGTGTAATAACTGTAAGAAGCCTTAGTGTTCTCAACTGTATACAATATTATTTTATAATAAATCATGAAAGTATTCAAATATTCATTTATCATATTAAAATCACTTCTAATTTGGGTATTGGTATCGAATATCTGTAGTATCGGCTCACAAAAATTGATATCGGTGGAATCTGCAAAAAGTGATATCAGCCAAACCATACCGATCATTTAACGACGACGTATTAACAAAGTATAAGTATCAACTGTACTCACCATGGCATACAAAGTTGGTGTACAGTACATTATGTACACAAGCACAAGTAATACTAATAGATAACACAAATAAAATAAATTTTCAACACACATTTTTTTGCTTACGTGTGTGTGTGTTGTGCGATAGACATATTTATGTAATTTACCACTACCCAAATAACCTGCTGTTGATTTCATCAGAAAGTCGCACTTTGTTACAAAAATAGATGTCTCAGACTACACATCATGTATTTAGAGAACGGAAACCCCCCCCCCTAAAAATGAGGGAATATAGTACAGGGAAACCTCTATTATTGGTTTTTCATGGGACCTACTGGAAAAAACTCAACATGTGGACCTCTATCCTCAAAAGTAAAAACCTAAGATAAAAAAAAAAAATTATTTTCATCCTTTGGTATACTGAGTTGATTGCCTGTAATGAACAGTGGGCATATCTTAAATACTGGATGAAAAAACATATTTCAATCATTCAATATAAGTATTATATTATAAAATATTGAAATGCACTGAATTTCAAAAATCTGCCGAATGTTTACATGAAATTCATTAAATTTCTGCCAAAAAAAAAAAAAAAGGGCACAAATCAAACAAAATTGATTAAAAACAATGATTTAAAATAGAAACGTGCTAAAAAAATTTAAAATTTAAGTACAGTAATAAAGTACGTAGTTTCATCATAATAATGGTGCATTTTATATTTTTTTAGTCTTTTTTGGAGGCAAATTTAACACAGTTTTTTGAGTATGACATGTAAAAGTCAGATTTTTTGAAATTATATTTTACTCCGCTAAAAATTCCGTTGCCCGTTAAAGGTTTTTAAATTTCGCCAAATTAAATGCGAAGTCTGCTAAGTTGACAACACTCACCATCTTGTGTGACAGTTGATATCAATGCATTAATTACTCTTAAAAAAAGTTACTAGCGTAATTTTTATCTTAACTGAATTAATCGGTGAAAACATACTGTTCCCCTTTAATGCTTGTAATTTACATGGTTATTTACCGTACCGACCTAAAAATTATTACGTTTCCATTGTGGAACGAGAGTAAAGTTCAAATCCGTTCCGTCCATTATATATTTCTGGTTCTGGTCCGTACCACAACCATTATACATACGTGTTTTATATGCGCAAATATTCGTTTGCTGACTTGAAACAAAGAAATGCCTGCAATTATTATGTTTTACCTGTTTTTCGACGCGAGTAATTTAAAACAAATAGTGATTGAATTATCAAAAATAAATTACGTGGTTGTTAACAATTGCAACGTTTCTCAACTTGAGAACTTTATAAAAGGGTTCTACTGTCACACTATCGTGTGCACGGGACGTTGAAAATTCTGCTTACATTCGGTATCATATTATTTTCTTTTTCAGAGGGTTTAAAAGTTAGCTGTCAGCTTGCATTCGGTGTCGGCTTACAATCAATTATATACAGTAACCATCAAGTAAATTCATCACATTTTGGCATTGTTTGTTGGCAATTGACACTCATTTAATACACGCCTCCGATCTGCTTAGTAATGTATCGCTTAATAGCATTGGGGCACTTAAAACTCGTGAACATCTGCTCGGAATGACACTGCCACCAAGTTTTCACTGTCAATAGGCTAATTAAACTCTACATTAAATTAAATATTTGCTGACAAATATTCTCTAGCTGCGTGTATTCTATGGTCGCCAAGGCCTTGTAATAATTCTCGCTACCTTCAGACAGCGGACGTTTGGCAAACAGTACGAGTTTTCCTAACCTCAATCACAAAACGTGATATCAACATTCATTGCGTGTTGGTGTGCATTTTTTTTGCTATATTTAGTTAGTAAAGCAACAAAACTGATCATTTTATAACATTCATTCCGTGAATATTGGTTCAGTTGCAAGTAGAGGTCGGTATAAATTTTCAAAATAGCTTTATTTGAAGCAAAACGGGAAAAATCGCTTTATATGAACTAAAATGCTAAAATTTGTGTTAATTTTTGTTTTATCGCAAATGCTATTTTTTCAGGTCTCTTAATTATCGCAAATTCACAAACTTAAAGATTGAAATTTTGAAATGCTTATGCTCACAATTACATTATCATGTATTCACACAACTAAGAACTTTTGCAAAGTAGGAATTATTTACATTTTCCCTGACCCCGGTGAAAATTCCCTGACTTTTCACTGTGGGTGGACATCCTTACCTACATATTTTCCAAACCATAAAGTTTTGTAACACACACAAACCACTGTAAAATACACACTCGTCATTTGCGAAAATTTCTCTGTACAACAGATTCATCCACATGATCTGATACAACCACTAGTAATGGCCCAGTACGTAGAAACGCGATTCTGATGCTAATATTTTGCCATTTTCTTATCCGATACCGGATATGTTCTGTGTAAAATGTTCATTTTGACGAATTATTTTATTATTACATTAACAAAATTTAAAAATTTTATAGACATAAAGTAATTCTGGATTTCATTCATATTATATATATAGATATATATAAAGAGAATTGAACCTGATTCTGCTTGCCTCCAGAGTCGACAGGAATGTTCCAACCAGGACACCCCAAGGAAACGGTGGACGAGCCACTTATGCCAGACACGCACGTGATACAGTTGCCTCTGCCCAGCAGGCCGAGCAAAGCCAGTTGCCCCTAAGCGAGCGTCAGATACCACCCGCACAAGGGTAAACTACCCCGCTTCATCCCAGCCCCGAGAGAGTACATCAAGGGTTACGCCAGCCCACGAAGGGAGAAGCCAACCACCGAAAATGCCCAAACCAAAGGAAGCCGAAGGAGAGCGCCGTCAATTTGTATATAAGGCCAGATGCGCCCCTAGAATGCGAGTTGCCTCGTATCAGTCTTGTACACTCAGCAGTGCACTCTACCATAGTCGTGACAGAGCTCTCTGCGTCCGTCTTCTTAACGAAGAACCTCAGCCTCTAGAAGTCTTCAGATCAGCTACCAGCTAACCCCGAAGAAGTCTTCAACCCCTTACAAACACATTCCACTTTGGAGCGTTCCCCAAGTCACTTCAGGACAACATAGTCGACAGTTAGGGTCCGAGCAGTTCTTACGGCTAACTAATTCATTTGCTCTAGTTCTTCGCCAACAGGTTCTCCTCAGCTGTTTTAACGTAACTTCCGCTGGTTGCTTGAGAATTACGAGAGCCTAGAAGTTAGTATAGGTCACTGTGTTTATTCTCTCCAGAATAAATGTGTTCCAGACTAACAACAGAGTTCTAATTCTATGGTGATTTGTAACCTTTCTGCAACCTGGTAAGCACCATGTTTCAAGGATGAAGCAGGTGTCCACGACTTGAATGTGATTTCAGTCTATAGCGTAAGACTGCGAGCTTCCCTTTACCGGGCAGTGCGTATGTCAGAAAAAACCACATATTTACCTGCCACCCATACTGTGGATCAAGTGCGCAAAGTGTGTTAGCTGACTCGGGTGGCCTACTCGCTTCCTTGCGAAGTGTGCCTAATAGGGTGCTCTATCGTATGTATGCGCACTTGGTGCACAGTATGGGTTGTCGGCAAATATGTGGTGTTTTTCTGACCTCTATGTACTGCCCGGTTAAGGGAAACCCGCAGTCCTACTCTATCGACGGAAATCTGTTTGAAGTTGCGGTCACCTGCGTCTCCCTTAAGGGATGGTGCTTACCAGTTTGCAGATAGGTTACAATTCACCCTAGAATCAGAATGGGTTTATTCGAAGAGAATAAACATGGTAGAAGTGGTTCATCCATCGTTTCATTGGGGGCTCCCATGTTGAGAGCATGCCTATCAGTTCTGGAGGCAAGCAGACTCGGGTTCAATTCTCTGTTTAGGTGATGTGTCACTGCACGTAATGAGTTGAAGTTGAAGTAAAAAAGGTATACCCAATACCAGTCATGCGTCAGTCATACAATATTGTTGAAAATAATCACAACAGTCAGCAACCAAAATAAATGCAACAAACTAATTTTCAACTTATTTTCTTCAAATTTTTCAATTTATTAACTAAATTTTTTACAGTTCCTCAAAAAAGGGTCTTTACTTTGAAGGAGTCGTTTTGTCGAGAGTTGACTTTATTAACAAGGTTTCACCGTACCGCTATCTTGCAACGAAGCCAACTTTTTCATCGTGTGTAATGGATTTGTGACTCACATGTCCAAGAGAACTCCCTCGGGGGATGATGGTAACCTTGTGCAGGGGATGAGAGTCCTTGGTGTAGTATGCTACTACGGCATGCCCACCTTCATGATACGCTGTGATCACGTTTGCCTCTTCGTCTGGAATGCGAGACTTCTTCTCCGGACCTAAACATACAGATCGCTACGAGCCTAAACAACACACACACACACACACGTTGTTTTACAATTGAAGTTTATATATTCCTTTCAAAATGCATTTACCAAAATTACATACATTTATTAAATATATACTTATATGCCAGAATACACAATTTTCACCCATTCTTGTACTGAACATTATGATACGCTAAAATTCCTGGATGCACTAAATAATACGTGAATTACACACAGCATGTTAATGACTTACNACACACATTTCAACTCAACTACAATTTTCTGAGGTCTGGAAAAAACACTGCAAAGTATAGGATAAAAAAATTCTCCACTAAAACTAGCAAATGGGACTAATAAAATGGCAGGTGTAAAATGTGAGAATGGGCCTATACTGAAAAGCACTAGAGGAGATTCGCCAAACATAAGTGTAGCAGGCAATGAAGGGGATTTCAGGTGAACGTTCGTGATTAGCAGTACTTCCACTGCACCATTCTAACATCCTGTCAGGCAAGGCCCGGAAATATGACTCACAACTATTGGTCAAGATTAACCAAACCATTAACAAGTGCCACTAGATCCCTCAGGAAAACCCCTAGTCACACTGTCTGGTTTATACTGAATCTGTCTGCCATGAGAAGAGAGCAGATAGTGATTATGCACAGGAATATCTGAGGATTCAGACTTGTCATTAGTGCCATGCTGAACCCAAGCTACGAAATGTGACACTCTCCAAGGACAGGCACTGCCAACCTATATGACAATGGATCACTGCAGTTTGACACACGTCCCTCGGGGCTGGAACCTTCAGTCACTCATTTACGAAAACTCTGGGCAGCAGCAGTAAACCCAAGACAGAGGAATCAAACAGAGATTGAGTTGTATTGGATAAAATCCAGAATCGGTTCCAGAGTACAAAGATTTGTGATCACTTTCAGCAACAAGTAATTTTCAAATTACCGACTATCGTGGCAGGCATCCCATGAGATGTGAAAAGTGACTTCAAAAGGTGGCTCACTCTGGTCACTCCTCCCAAGTAGTAGTTCGTAATAATAGTCGGCCACATGCAGGACTTCCAAAAACAAACACTGTGGATAATCAAAGTAGCAAATTGTGCTAAGGAGCACGATTGCCGACACTCTGTGTTTGCACTAAATATTAGCACTAGAGAACATTTAAATGTGTAGTAATAATTCAGTTTAGGTGCACCTGTGATTAAATTGGGACATTTGCTGGAATGACAAAATAGGAGCTTCTAGGAAAAGTACTTAAATTATTTAAAAATATAATTCCTACTTAAATATA
Source organism: Clitarchus hookeri (assembly GCA_002778355.1). Taxonomy (NCBI): domain Eukaryota; kingdom Metazoa; phylum Arthropoda; class Insecta; order Phasmatodea; family Phasmatidae; genus Clitarchus; species Clitarchus hookeri. The sequence goes on along the minus strand of NQII01000820.1, from coordinate 565,932 downwards.
ATACTAATGTGAAAGAAATACAGACAAAGTAAAGTTAAAATTGATTCACTTATCTTCTGGTACAGAAGACCAAAAGAAACTGGAGTGAGATGGACTCCAAACTATAATAAATGTGAGTAAATAGATAAGTTTATTTTCCATGTTTATGAAATAAATAAACCACTGTCAAAAAAATTAAGAACCACATTGTTTCGAAAATAAGCATGACTTGCCACGAGCACTGTTGGTAACATTCCTAGCCTCGTCCTCTTGTGCTCTCCCCTAGCACATCGAAGTACCGAGCGCCGTAGCTCATTCAGCCTCTGTATCATTCCATTCTGCAAGCTGAGTGAAGCCCCTTGCCGCCTGAGAGGCCGGCAATCCACAAAACGTCGTGATCCAGTTGAGTGGGTGGACCCACCCCCTTGCTTGCCTTACCCTGGCCGGCAGGCACTGAATGTGCATGCCAACCACGCATCAGGGGAGGTGTGCTTGAGGGTATTCACTCCCTTGCAAGCCAAACTAGACAGTTAGTGGGTAGTTCGCTTCAGTCTAACAGCTGCAACTCTCGCTATCTCGCCACACTACCCGTATATGCGTGCCTTCAGCAGAAACCTAGTTACTTTGCTATCATTGCAGTTAACTTGTGTTTTCAAACGCTTTAGTAAGTAGCTCCTATCGCAGGGCCTTCTACGAAGCCAGAAGTACTTACCTAAGTGCCTCGTCCGCACTGGGCGCAGTATGTGTCAGGGTTGCTCTCGCCCCGAGTTTCGTTTTGAACCTCGTTACCCCTGCTGCAAACAGCTTGGCAAACTTGGTCTGTTGTTCATCAGACATTCAGGTCGGAGATATACGTTATGTACAATCCTTCAGTCGGAATTAAACACATATCTACCAGTTACCTTTTGTGGTCCGGTCATTCTCTTTCGCTTTATGCCTTCCTTATCCTCTTTGCCTTCTGTGTGCACATCCGCCTATCTACTTCCAGGTTCACACACAATCTCTAGCGCCACTGTGGCAAGGGGAGAGCGAACCTTTCTCTGAGGCTCCTGAGGCTTGAGGAGAAGAAACATTTAAGACACTACGACTCTCAGGCTACAAGCTGGCCACGCCGCTTACTGAGAGCCATGGGGTACGCTATGAACCCAGAGAGGCAGTTGAGGTCTGTAACTGGTCACGCTGCTCATTCAACTTCTCCCAAGGAGGATCAGGAAGCCCTTGAGCACTGTCATCGTGAAACATACCTTGCGGCGCCGAACGATAGGACTCCAAGGCACCGGCCTCAGGAAGAGTAGGTTCCTTCCTGGACTGACCATGCCAGAACCTGCCCCCCCCCCCC
>NQII01000820.1:548039-564605 GCA_002778355.1 Clitarchus hookeri | reverse complement strand
CCCCCGCGCTGCTACGTTATTTCACTCATATCTACGGTTGTGCCTGCACCTACAGGACACCAAAAAAATCCACTAGAAATCTTGATTCTGTTACTCTTCTTTTGTTTTACCCCCTATACAATGATGTGCCAAGGTACGCACTTTGGTGAGCCAGGGCCAGACGCTCACAGGATTCAAGTGCGTCGGCCCATTCCGACTTTAAAATCCTCGTTAAATAAACTCGTGTTTCCCTGTCTCTAGAGGGATACTAAGCCTCAGCAGTGCCACCACGTTGCCCAACTGACATCAAGCAGCATATTTAAAAAAATTTTTTGATGGTTACAATTACATGTTTATGACAATAAATTTACAAATGTCACCACTAACAGTAATTTGATAACACCATAATGCTCCCACAACTAAATAACCTATAATACAACAATTACGGTATTATTTTCCATTTTTATCAATCAATGCATGAAAATCAATTATTTAAATACTAATTTTGTGCAAAACATTTTTATATGTAATATTATTTATTATGTTAGGATATATTTACTTTAAAATGGAAGATTCCTACCCAAGAAAACATTACTCATTATATTTTTTTCCTTCAATCTTATTTTAAATTTTTTATGACAGATTTTAATTGTGTGGCTTATATTCATGAGTAGCTTATATTCTAAGCAATAGGGTAGTAAATTGACTTTTTTGGCAATGCAAGAAGCTTATAAATGTAGTACTTCCTTTGTTATTGTTTAAAGCCATAAACAAAGCCACTACTACAAACTAAATTTGTATGCATGTATGTACGTACACACACAAAAGTGTAAGCCATTGAGGCAGGCAAGCTGGGCCTTCACCACCTTACAAAGATGTTGATAACCAGACCACGCTAACTCACCCATAAGCACCTTGTCACGGGCATTCTCCAGGTGCTTCATGTTAACAGATGCGGCCCCATCAATGGCCGCCCGCAAGGCCGCCTGATTGACCATGTTCTCGAGGTCCGCCCCGGTGAAGCCCGTTGTGCCCCGTGCCAGTGTATCCACATCCACGTTGTTGGCCAACACCCGACCCAGGTATAATTCCAGGATTTCCTTACGCCCCGTGTAGTCTGGTGTTGGCACCTAGATACAATGTTTTAATTTATTCATGTTTGAATGTCTCCGCACTAGTGAGGTCGCTACATAAGGAAAAAGTATGTCAAGCACGTTAAGGAAAAGAAGCAGCCATGACCAATATGGCGAAAACATCCCAGCATTCACTCCTATCAGAAAAAATCACAATGGCCGCACCAAGAATCACACCTAAGTTCTATTTAATGCAAGTCCAGCATGTTACGTAGTGGCAACGCTCCTGTAATCTACAACCCATCCACCATCTTCTTACAATGCTGTTGCCTCAATGCTGAATCTCCTCGTGATTTAGGTTCTGTACACACTTTTATAACTATCATCTCATAATTGCATGAAAGCTTTTCTGCGTGAATGACAAATACAATGGTTAGAGATGGCGAAAAATCATTTTAATAATATATATGCTACAAACAGCCTAATTAAGCGATAATGATTATTTGACTCTTAAATACTAATTAATATGAATGAATATTACATAAACACGTGTTTCCCGCAAAAAAAATACACGTTTATAACTGAAAATGTCGGCTGCTATCTGATATCTGAAGGAAAAATTGTAGCCAACTTTGTTCAATACTAGTAGCACCAACGTGTGCACAATATAAATTAGCTGCAGAAACCATTGTGTAGGAGCGTTCACGAGGTAATATTTTTTTCAATTAATTATTGTATCAGCAATGCAATATGTATTTCAGATGATACAGGATGTAAGTAACTACCATAATATAGAAAACAATGTACTGTCTGACAAGACTCTTTGACTGACACGTAAAAATGAACTTCGTTGCTTGAAAAAAGTTAAACAGATCTAGAATCGCTTGATCGATAAAGTGAATTTCAGGTTCGATAGCTGTCGTACGTAACAAAATATAACCCAACATTCAGCAGATACTAAAACAAACGCTTGCTTCTGTAATACCTCATTTGTTTTCAACTACAATGAAAGTTTAAACAATATTTCTAAAATACAATCCCAGCAAATTATTCAATAGAGATATACTTGAAAGTCAGCTCAATGCATAACGTGATGCCTCGTACATAACTTTTGTGAGATGCGCGATGAACTCGGGTGAAAAACAATAAAGTGAAAATTGGTTGAAAAACAATGTCTCATCAAAAACAGCTTTCTCATAGTGAGAGTAATAAACTGCAAAAAACATTACCAACCGTAATTCAGCAAGAAAAGTGTGCAAAAACAGAAAAATAAGAATTTGTCCTAGACACTGTGGCAATGTTTATGAAAGCAAGCATCCCGCTTCATAAGATTGATGATCATGCTGTAAAAATGTAGATGAAAAAGTAAGTACAGTAATTTAACTGTAGATATAGTACATTATATTTTTATTTACTATTAATTGCATCTACAATGTTTTATTATTCAATTCTAGCTATGTTCCTGGTTATAATAATGTACCACATGAAACGCAGATGAAACAACTGACGTGTGGTAGGTGTTTTTTTGCCATTCTTCTTACCACTTTGTCACCAAATGCAATTAAAGAGGTATACTTAGCTAGTTACTCCTTTTTGACAAAAGCAAATGGTACAACCTGCAGCCAAGCTATTTTCGACACATTAAGTAAGTACAACATATGCTATGATGATGATGTAGGACTTGTTACAGATTCAGCCAGGTACATGCAGACCTGCTCTGAAAACTATTTTGGGCGAAAATCTTATGCATTTCCAGTGTTGAACACACAGCATTTCTGTATTCTACAAAGATTAAAAATTCATACATTTTGTATCTTGAAGAAAATCATCATCAGTCATCACTACAGTCGGTTCACGACTGGAAGAAACTTTTCAAAATCAACCTTTGAAAAAACACCCTAGCCGTTAGCGACATGGATATAACATTACAAACAGCGGCGAGCGCAGATACAGTTATGCCGTTAGGTTGCCAGCACAAAGCGAGGAAATAGTTCCAAAGTTTTAACGTAATTGTTAATTTATCGCTTACAAATGGGTGTCAAAAAGAATTGTATCTTATTATGCCAATTATTAATGACGTGATGCTAACATATTTAGATTTAATCGTTTCTAGTATAGTCACATTATCACGCTCAAGGTTAAAGTAACGTGGCCATTTGTTTACTAACCTTCGTAGTCCTTGTGTTGTTGACACACGTGCCAGATAATTTGTGCGATTATCTCGTTTAACCTATAATAATTCATTTATTTGTCTTGTTTTACTAATATCCGCTCTTTATTATTTCGTTTTTAATAACGTATGATTTTAATTTGTGCTCACTTTCAGTTCTAATTTTTTTTGTTTTTATGTGTTTCGTGCACGTGTCTTTCCTTTGCCACTCTATTCTAACGTTGCAGTATTTGCACATAAGAATGGTTTTCACATTGTCGAAGACGTAGAATCCTTCACTCGCAAACTCTGCGTCCTGTCGAAAACCGTCACAACCATTTTTAAATAACGTTTTACAATTGCGCGAAACATCCGACTCAACCACCACGCCATTTTAACGTCTGTAGAAATTTCGTTCAATACTGATGATCTTGCCTTCGATGTACGAGAATTTATCAAAAGTCACTAACAATCGATTGCAAATAGACAACAACTATCGATTCATCAAAATACTCACATTTTGTGTTTATAGAATGAAATGTTTTTTCGCTGGCATCGCATATTGTTTTGTGTGAAATTCTCAAGATTAAAAACTTTACACTTGTGGAATATCTATTAATAATATATACATGACTTTTATAATGGGTACGTGCATGTACGAACACATCTACACACACACACTAGAATGTAAACATTGCCATGTGACTGCCACATGGCAATGTTTGTTTACCTTTGGCGGAAGGATACGAAATGGGCTTGAAAGTAAATCTTTAGCAGGGCTTCAAGAAAGTCTCTTCCAGTCGTGAACCGACTATAGAAGGAATTCATGGCTGTCTAGTGTACAGTACCTCAGTCAACACATGGATGATGCTATTCTAAGCTTTTTTAACTCTTGATTACTAAGAAACAGTGGCATTGAGAAAATCATAGACATGTTCGGCAATAGAATTCTAGCGTAACAGCTAAAAGTGCAGATGAAATTAGTCAATGAATGCTGAGTACAAATGAAGTCTCTCATCACACACCTGGAGGGGTCATCTTACCCTAATGCATATAAGGCACAATGATTTGTTAACATTACAAAACTCTTTGCAGCGATGTGCAGATGGGTGCCTTTCCACAAGGCACAAAAAAACTTTTGAGGGATTATGTTAATTTAACCCACAAGGAAGAAGTGACACAAAGCTTGAGCTCTTGCATGCCAAAGTGTCTTTTGACATTAGCCACTCACATAAACAAGAGTGCAAACAACATTTTTTTTTCCAAGACGCTGGTATGCTTTTCAATCCTGTTATTGGTGGGCAAAAGCAGAAGGTAGATTTGGAAACNTTTTTTTTTTCCAAGACGCTGGTATGCTTTTCAATCCTGTTATTGGTGGGCAAAAGCAGAAGGTAGATTTGGAAACCGTGTAACTACATAGGACGAGACTGCCATTCCTTTCGTATATGGATTCAGATGCTTTTACAGATGGTTACTCTTATTTCCACAGACAGTAGTTGTCAAATCTGACAAACAACTGTGCTTCTGATGTAGTAAGTTAATTATTAGCAACCAAATTGAAGTACCTTGAGTTTTCTGAGGCTGCACTTTGTGTCATATGGGCTTCTGTCAGTAACGTAGATGTTGAAAGATTTTTTAAGAAAGAGTCTTATCGTAACTGATACGTAGGGGTGTGTGAATATTCAAAAATTAGAATAGTTGTGAATAGTAATTTACAAATTATACATATTTGAACTTTGAATATCTTATGCAAAAATTGCGTATAATTTACATTCTTGCTTGGAGTGGTTGCAGAGCTGTGTGAAGTCCTACTATCTACTTCTGCTGCAATCTGCTGCGGATGTTGAAAGTTTTCCAGTGTAACCAAGAACATCTGGAAACTCCAGCCTCAGTGGAAAAGAGGCTCAACTTCCACTGTTTTACAAACAAAGTTTGTAGTCTTTGTCCCAAGCTCCACCCTGCTGAGATAATCTACCAACTTGACATTGACCAGGGTCTGAAGAGAAGTAATGAGTGGTGGGAGAGATTGTTTTCACAGCCAGGAGGGGCCTTTCTATTCCCTCTCTTTCTCTCTCACTCGTTTGGTGAGCAAGAAGTCGTGCCTGACATCACAGTTAGGGGTGGTTACGTGCCTTTATTTTGAATCTTCCTTTTCACAAACAAATATTTTATACCAATCGAAATGTGTAGCAAAGCACCCAAGCATAAATCATTAGTTAGCTTACATTTTGCTTTGTGAAAGAGCTAGGTTTTGAGAGTAAACATTTAGCAAGTAACAATCTTGTGTATTGTAGAACTAATGCATATATAAAAACAATCCCCCCATTTCTGTTTCAAGCCTATCACTTCCTGTCAACAACACAACATCTATACAACCTTGTGCATGCTTCCTGTTTTCTGTGTTCACAATTAAGTATTTATATAAATATAGGCCAATGTATTTTAATTTTTTTTTATTTTTGTCTTTACCTGAACTTACATGGGTTGTTGCCTTACTCTATTTACTTTTTGGACACTGTAAACTGAAAGAAGTTAAAATTTGCTTTTAATTGTGCTGCAGTTCACCAATACCATAGTTTCAGTATTATAGTAAACTAAATCCAACTTAAATCTAAGCAAAAAGTTATTTCAAACATTAGCGGCACATCGGCACAATTTTGTGAATCATCACAACTCTAATTATTTGCTTGACTTTTTATTCCTACTCATTTAAAGATGCTCATTTAAATTTTAATCCATAGTTATTAGAGCTGGACCGTTACTGATCATAATAACTAGTTGTTTTTATAAATGTTTGCCATTTCATATGGCGGCAAACTAACAAACATTACATCCCAGAGGTGGTATGTTACAAAATAACTTGTTTAGGAATGCGATAAAACCAGAATTATTAAGAAAAACCAGTACATACATATTTATTTTCACTGTAGTATTTACAGAAAGACAACATCGTAATGACGCAATATTCTTAATTTTTCGGGACACAGGTGTAAAATTCTTTCGTGTGTATTTAGCTTTGGAAAGCTTCGTAATATTTTATCAGGTTTCAAGTTAAAGCCGCGGTGGTTCGTTTCCCGTGATAGTTTTTTTATTGAGCAGACGTGTGCTTTTGTAGGTTATCGGACGGACATCTGCTGNGCGGTGGTTCGTTTCCCGTGATAGTTTTTTTATTGAGCAGACGTGTGCTTTTGTAGGTTATCGGACGGACATCTGCTGTTTACGTTGTAACAGGAGTCGGTTTACCGTCTCGTTTCGAAAGTGGTTGTTTTGGTTATGCGTCAGCANAGACGTGTGCTTTTGTAGGTTATCGGACGGACATCTGCTGTTTACGTTGTAACAGGAGTCGGTTTACCGTCTCGTTTCGAAAGTTGTTGTTTTGGTTATGCGTCAGCATTATTCAGAAACTTTCCGGCTGCGTCGTGACGTTCGGTTCTCTGGAAGTGGACGGTGTCAACAGTTTTAGTTTCCTGCGACGCAGTTGCAGGTACGATAACATGTTGAGAGCGCGGGATACAGCGTAGTTTTGGATGACGCTACTGGCAGAGGCCGGATGCCATGCGCTTATCTTAGTAGAAGGGGGGGATAGGCCTGCCTAATATATACTGGTGGTGCCTATCGCCTGGGGGAACAAAGTAACCGGTGCCAGGAGGGAACGAACATCCCTACTGCCTTCGTAACTTAGTCTTGCGATGCAAGTTTGAGACATTAATAAACTGTAAACGACTGTGGTGCTGTTTTCTGCACTGGTATAATTAATTGTGAAAATTCGTACTCTGCAAACTGAAACTCCGTCTGTGAACTGTGAAACTTTATTAAATATATATATATATATATAAATACTTTGGAACTTCTTTCTTAAGTAACTAGCGTCCAATTGTACTGAGTCTCGTGTTTCTACCTTCTGATCTATTCGAGGGCAAGCTGCCGAAACGTAAACATTCGGCAGTGTAATAAGTCCGCAACGTTACAAGATGGCGCCCACCTGAGGGGCACGATATTATAAATATGGTTTAACGAGCCGCGGCCACATTACAACATGGAACCCAACGGTGAGGCTGCAATATACTAAATAACGATTAAAGTAACGAGGCCGGAANTTACAACATGGAACCCAACGGTGAGGCTGCAATATACTAAATAACGATTAAAGTAACGAGGCCGGAACATTACAACATGTTTCTTCTTTATTGTCTACAGCACAAGAAATAGGCATGTAGGCCTAAACATTATGTTACCGTGGTTGTGCACTACCATCGCTTTTATTCACATACCACACGGCCCTGTATGAAGAACACACAGACTTTTTTCTGGTAGTCCCGAGATAGTGTTTTATTTCTGCAAACATATTCAAAAGTATACAATTTCAGTACACTGATGAGAGCACAAGACAGCGGCACGGTGGACACGAACAATACCAACATGGTATCGCATCATAGCTGTGCTGGAACACAAACCTCTTCTTGAGACAAACCATGTTAGGGTGGCAATGAAACTGTCTGCAGTTAGGTCACATACAACCTCAACGTAAACAGCTTTGGTGGAGAAACAAATAAATATTGATAGATAAGCCTTTTATGTTGTAAATCTGCATAACTTGTTGGGACACGTGGTGATTGGTCCTGCGTTGTCCACTCCCACGTTTGTTCAAAAAAACAGGCAGGTGTGACTCGTTCAGTCGGCAAATAACCCATTAAAGGAGGATTGTTGGTAGGTCGACAATTGAAGAGCTCATGACACGAGGGTCGAGGCTGTCCTCTATTGGAGACACTTAACACAATTGTCATCTGAGCCCTGTAACACTACAGCTCTTACATCAGATCACTTTCTGATTGGCAGGCCTCTGGTATCTGTTCCTGAACCACATGAAGATAGTGTTAATAGGTCTCTGTGTGTGTCTCGATGGTGGAAATTGGTTTGCACTGGCAAACGCAGCAACCATAACTTGCTGTGGGGGAGTTAGTTCTTGTTTGGTGGTTAGCAAGGGTTACCAAATTGCATCCTGGACGGGACAGTACTGTAAGAGTGGTTGATGTACGCACCCGAAAGGGACAGTGGTGTTTACCTGTGCACAAGATGTACTGGTTTCCAGCCCGGTAATGGTTGCCAGCTGTCCGTGTAATTTTTTATATAGTGGACTGTCAGTTGTGTTGTGGTGTAAGAAACCTCGCTCAGTCTCTGCGGGTGGTATGTTTTGTATTTGTATGCGTAATCTGCTATGTGCTTCTGCATGGACATTGTGTGCTAGTGTGTGGATGGATACCTATGNTTTTGTATTTGTATGCGTAATCTGCTATGTGCTTCTGCATGGACATTGTGTGCTAGTGTGTGGATGGATACCTATGCTGAAAGTAGTCCCTACCCTAGTTCAAGAATGCCATTGGCTCTCAAGATGGTATCGCAGTAAGTTTCACTTTGCGCTCTACCTTTCTTGTGAAGTCTCCGACAGATACGTGTACATATTTCTAACACAGAGACAATGTGATAACACGCGCCTCAGCTGCCCTAACAGGCCTCACACACACAACACACATCCTGGCAGGTTGGACTCAACTTCCATATGTGCAACATAGACATAATNCCTAACAGGCCTCACACACACAACACACATCCTGGCAGGTTGGACTCAACTTCCATATGTGCAACATAGACATAATTATTTTTCAAAAATTCTAATGAAAAAAAATGTGTACATCACCAATAGAGTTCATTAAATGATGACCCATAATACATGCTACTTACCGTGACTTCAACATCGAATCTGCCTGGCCTGAGCAGAGCCTTGTCGAGGTCCTCTCTCCTATTGGTTGCACCCAGCACAATCACGCCATCATTCTGGTGGAAGCTGAAACAATACATACAGTTGTTAACTGTGAACTCTGCACCTTATCTACTCAAGTCTTAACCACTTGACTATTTCATAAACTAGTAAAAGATATGGATGGCAATAGAAAGCTGAAACCTACAATGCTGATGAGGGTGAAGTAAGGTGGACATGGAGCAACAATAGTACGCAAAGGCGGAGGAAATGAGTTTGACCCTGCCAGGAATTGACACCAAAGAGAGGAGAACAAGGAAAATGGTAAAAATCAAAAATGAATTTACTGCAAGAAAGGAAGGTCAACTACTAGCTCTAGGTATAGACATCTTTGTGTTATACAAAGCGTAGTGCATCGTTTTGAAATTGAAATGCCTGTTAGTGCAGGTGCTTCATTTGTTTGGTTAGGCATGGATCCGAGAGTTTCCCCTCTTTACCCATTGGGAAATACAAATATTTTGGTTATAAAATGTAAACTGGTTTAACCACATTTTTTATTTTTTTGCCTAAATGTTTAAGCTTAACCTGGTTTTTATTTATAAGGATGTCAGAACCTGGAAATGTAAATGAAATGGACTGCGTACTCAGTGATAGGCTACAGTCTAGGTATAGAACATATTCACAGTTACTTCCAACTTTTCTGAAGCCCTGAAGTTCCACTTTCGTGATATTCCTCTGCCTCATATGACCAAAACTTAACTAAGTCTAAAAAACTTCACCAAAGGGACAACTCACCGCATTTATGCACATTCATTGTAATAATATTTTTTATAAGAACTATTTCTTACTAGGAACTATCAACATGCCTATATTTGGTCTGTTTTTATTCACATTTATTATAAATAAAATATAAGTAAAAGTTAAATTTAACAGAAAAAAAAAACTTTATAATGTAACAACGCACGTTATTAGTTATCAGAATACGTGGTTAATTTTCTTTCGTTTTGCTAAGCTTCATAATATTTTTATCGAGTTTGAAATTAAAAGCCCTGGTGGTTCGTTTTATCGTGGTATAACGTTATCGGGCGTACGTTTGCCGTTTCAAAAATCTTAAATTTTGTTATGCGTTAGTATTAGTAATAGAANGGTATAACGTTATCGGGCGTACGTTTGCCGTTTCAAAAATCTTAAATTTTGTTATGCGTTAGTATTAGTAATAGAAGCTTTTTCAGACTGCGTCGACAAGTTTTGTTAGAGAAGTGCGATTATCTTCTCCTGACGGCGCAGTTAACCGGGCTACGCAGTTTCAATAACAATAACGCCAGGCCCTTATCTGTGTAGTGGGGGGTGATAGGCACGCGACAAATACAGTGTGTGCCTGTCGCCTTCCAGCAGTGGATAACGGGCAGACAGAGAANGGTATAACGTTATCGGGCGTACGTTTGCCGTTTCAAAAATCTTAAATTTTGTTATGCGTTAGTATTAGTAATAGAAACTTTTTCAGACTGCGTCGACAAGTTTTGTTAGAGAAGTGCGATTATCTTCTCCTGACGGCGCAGTTAACCGGGCTACGCAGTTTCAATAACAATAACGCCAGGCCCTTATCTGTGTAGAGGGGGGTGATAGGCACGCGACAAATACAGTGTGTGCCTGTCGCCTTCCAGCAGTGGATAACGGGCAGACAGAGAACGGACGACAGATAACGGACAACGGCAGAGGAGTTGATAATCAGTAGTCGTCGAGGCCGTGTCGGGCGTGGCGCATAGCCCCCACACCGGCAACTTAACCCTGCTCGTTTGATTACTACGCCGATGTGGGAGGTTTGTAATTATTAATATTCTGGCGAGGCAAGTTTTCGAGATGTAAATGAATAATTAAACGACTGTAGCGCTGCTCTCTGTTGGTTTGCCTGTAAACTGGTTCGTACTCTGCATACCTGACGATTGCATGTGAACTGTTTCAATCTTTCCAGTAAATAAAAGTACAGAGTAATAAACAAACATTGGACTTTATTTATATTTATTGGCGCCTTTAACATTTCATGCTACTGTACTACCAACTGAGCTAGCAGAGTGGTAACTTCCAGCCGTCATCACAGACGCTTCATCATTACAAATATAGCGGCCGAATGCGCCGCGTGCAACGTTACAAATATGGCGCGTAACTGTGAGGCTGCCTCGTTACAATTATGGCGGGCATAAACAACATAGGCAACGTTACAATATGTTAACAGAAGTATAAAACGCTTGTGATGCACGACATATTTAGGAAACATCCAAACCCGTCATATCTTGGGTGATTTTCTAAGGGTTTGATTCTAAAGTGTGAAGAAACCATGAATGGACTATAGGAGACTAGGAAAAGAATTTATAACTGTTTACATGTCTCACTCCCTAACTATTCAATCATATCAAGCGACCAAAGGATATGTCAAATTAATTATTGCCACTCTGGTTAACTGCAAAAAGTATTTCACTTCTGAAAGATATAAATGTGCAAATTTAACATATATCTAATAACAATTTAATTTTAGATGAAAGCAGCATGTAAGGCATCAGAATTACTTTAACACAAGCCAAGAACTCTCTCTTTCACAGAACCTGATCACTACTTCCTGAACCACCTCCTCCTTTCCCAATGATGCTTTGCCCAGAGAAGAGAAAGGGGGAAACAATAATGTGAGTACTGACCACTTAAATAGAGAGTGGGGTGGTACTGAGAACAGGCAGAAAAGTAACAAAGATATTTATTTAAATTGTTTGCACAGATAAACATGCTTTACAAGTAATTCTATTTTATTTAGTAACTTAATTAAATTCACTTTTCTAAATGTTAATTTCAATATTTTCGAAATAATGACAGAAACAAAAAATTTATTTATTGTTAAGTACGAAAATTAATAGCAATAATAGTTAGAGAAAAAATATGAATAGAATACTTTTCATTTTACACAATAATAATATTAACAATAACCATGAATAAAATAGTTCAGATAATATTAATCAACTTAAACACAGAAACCTAGTAAACAAGAACAATATAGAAGTTCTAGCTGTTAAACTCGCAAAATTCTTACCTAACTTGGCAAAAACTGCGAAAAATAACAAATATTATCATTGAGCTGCAAATCTCTATCTTTCTCCTTCTGTTCATGTAATGTTTTAATAGTACCTAAAGAAATGGAACATCTTCACTATCATAGTTCCCTGGCACTAAAGTGACGAGTGAGTGATGAGATTTGGGCGGCTCTTAATATTGAGGTCTTGAAAGCAGATGAGGGTGCAGCAAGGTGCGTATGGAGCAGCACCAGAATACAAGGGTGGGGAAAATGGGAGATCCCCGAGATAACCTGCCGATCAACGGTATTGTCNTGAACACAGTTCGCCTTGGTGGGAAGCGAGTAGTCAAACCGCCGCAGCCCCTTCCAAAGCAAGAGAGGGTATGAGGGATAACACAAACAAGACAGAGTATGAAATAGAGAGCAAGAGAAAGCATAAGAGAAGGGGAGAGCAAAGGATAGCAAAAGAGAGCATGAGAGAGGGGAGAGCAAAAAAGAGCATGAGAGAGCACACAAAAGTAAGTGTGAGAGAGCATGTGTGAACGTGAGAGCATGTGTGAACATGAGAGCATGTGTGAAAGAGAAAGCATGTGAGAGAGTGAGTGTGAGAGAGAGAGAGAGAGAGAGAGAGAGCACATCAGAGCAAAAGCAAGTCAGAGAGCGAGAGTGAAAGAGAGAGAGCATTTGCGAGATCAAGAGCACATCAGAGAGCAAAGCATAAGAAAGCGAGAGCATGTATGAGAGCAAGAGTAAGTCAGAGAGCGAGAGCAAGTGAGAGTGAGACAGCAAAAGAGTGAGAGAGCAAGTGAATGAGAAAGAACAAGAGAAAGATAGAGAGAGAGCACTAGAGAGTGCATGAGAGAGAGAAAGAGAGCAGCAGAGTGAGAGAGATAGGAATTTCTTTCACCATTTTCAATACATTTTAATTACACTATAATAATTATAATTTATAAACAAATACTTATATATGTAAAATTTTCATTTAACAAAAAAATATAAAAAAGTTAATGACATTAAATGACTGTGATCTATTATTTGCAACAAGTAAACATGTCATATCTGGGATTATTTTTCACAAGTTTTTTTCCAAAAAGTGTGATAACACTGCAAAAAGACTATACATACCAGAAAGACTGTCTCGCACCTTCCCGTTATATTATGAATATCCTAGAGATGGGTTTTGATAGAAACTTGAGCCAAATTAGACTCTCTCATCGAACTTTAGTTTGATAATCAAGATTATTTGCTTGGCTTCACTACTTTTCACCTTGCTGTTATAATGTAATGAGATGTGAAGGAAAGAAGATAAGAATTTGTTTTTGTTTAAGTCTCCACACAGTGATACACACATTTGAGAACAAAGGCTAAATATGAATTTCATTACACTCATGGGCTTCACAATTCACAATTGCATCAATCACAATGGCTAACATGCGGAACATCAGGGTGTCCAGCAAAGCTGTCATTTTGATTTCCAGTGAGTTTCCCACATTTTGTGACAAATTCCTGTACAGTGTTTTACAGATTAACATCTGTGATCACATGAACAATTCAACAAAAATTACAATAATGCTAAAAACGTAGGTATGCTTTGCCTAATGTGCACAGAACCAATGAAGAGCATACCCAGAAAAAGACCATTAGAAATTTTATTCTTAAATCAATTCAAAATTTACAAGGTCCATGAGTAATTGATTTCACTGCGAAAATACATCTTGTATACGTCAGAAACACAAAAAGGAAATAACTGAAAAAAATTAATTGAACTATAACTTAAAAAAAAAAAAACCTTTAATGCTATAACAAAGAAACAAATTTAACATATGGCAATTGAAAAAATATTCTTATCAGATTTTTAGACCTAATTTAGTTTATAACTTACTTCCAACATAAATTCCAAAACCACTTCTTCCCAAGAAATGATTAACAGGAATAAAAATTCAAAGCGTTGTCAATGGGTGATCAAACTATCCCTTTAATATCACCCTCACTGTAACTCATGTTACATTTCATTAATCAACCTCCAATTAGAAATCATAAAAATTAAAAATGTTTTATAATACTTGCACAATAACAATAGAATGCCTTTCAGAACTATACAATACTCAATTAAGTTAAAAGAAAAGTAGCATAACTAGATATTAAATTCTTAAAATATGTTATGCCACTTTAAGAGTTAAGGCCTATAAAATGCATGAAAATGTTTTGTCATTACATTAAAGTCTTATCAAGCTGTTATAGAAAGAAATAATAAATCCAGTTGGAAACAATGTAATAGCATACTAAAAGAATTATCAACAGAAGCAATTTATATTAAGTTAACTTCAATTGAATTGAATGTAAATACATGTATTTGCACAAACATGAAATGTACTTTCAAAAAAATGTGTAGCACATCAAAACCTATTATTGCATTTACTGCAATAAATGTTGGTGTAAAATTAACAAAATACTTACTAAAGTGGTTTAAGCGCACTCAAACGTCTCCTGTGATAAACGTAGAGTAGGTGACTTCTTAGTTCCTGCTTACATTTTCCATTGGTATAACATTTATGGTGTTCACTCTTGTGTTAAGCAAGGTTATGCATCTCACAGTTCTCTTTAGAAGAATAACCGCACTAATCAAACTGTAAAATATGTTTTATTCTAACAAAATCACCACCTGACTTGTTAGCAGCAACGGAACTATTTAGTTCATAACAGTATGCAATGCATGTAAAGCAGAAATAAAATACAACGTTGTAGAAAATAAAGGTACATAATGAAACGCCACTATATCATACCACCATTAATTACGTAAAAGTACAACACAAACATTGATAATTATCAAATTAATGGTTAACGGCTGCCATATTGAACTTTAAATATCTAAACATGGCAGCCAAATACAAAGTTCAACATTTCACTGCATCGTTCATTTCCATGGAGGGAAAACATGCATACATGTTATGTGAATGTTAGAAATATAAAAATAATGTTTATATACAATTCAATTACGAAGTTCCGTTCTATTGTAATCAATAAGTAATTACAAATTTCCAGCAAAAAAAAGAAAATTTCCGTACATTTTCCACACAATACCGAACACAATAAAAACCAGTACAATTCCTGTACTTCCCGAATTTCCCAATCGCTGGACACCCTGAATATGTAGGAACGTATGGCGGGTGAGGGTGTCGCTATCAGCCTCTTCATAAAGTGTGGTTGGGACAAGTCACAGCAGTTCAGGCTGGGACAAGATGCTGCCGAAGGTAGCAAAGGATGACCAAAATGTTTTTGCCTGCCATCACAAAGAGTGAAAATTTTACCCTGCAGTGAGACTATCCACCTGCCATATATAGAACCCACAGCCCAGAGTTTGAGGCTGTCTTGGGTCATCTGTTGCAGAACGTCACTCTGTGCCCGGGCACATACAGACGTCTTCAATCACTATTCTACCTGAACGTTTGCTAACTACTTCAGACATCGTTACCGACACACTATTCGCCAGCGCACCGAAGCCTTCCATGCTTGTAGGCTACATAGTAACTTCGCCATTGACGTTAAAGAGTCCGAGTACCGTTGACTGGGGTCACCCTCACCCTGTGCGTCTGTGTCTATCGAGTCCAGGTGTCACTCTGGTTGGCATCCTACGATCGGCCCTAGGCCCTAGTCAGGGTACAGACTTGTTTATGTGTGTTTACTGGCCAGTTAATAAACAGACATAATCCAAACTTGGTGGAGATATCACTACCAGCACTCTTTGCTTCTCTACCTTGCTCCTGCTATCTTCTGCTTCGCCACCCTACCTCTTACATTTTTGTAGGAGTAGACACGAGCTGGAACCCTTGTTCCCAACTTTAACTGCCTGAAGAACTGTCTCGTCATGATGCTTAGCGAAGCACGCCTTCCTGAGTAGCACGAGAGCAGTTTCCTTCTTTGGACTATCGCCACCTCCAGTACATGCTTGGGTCTGCCAACGAAGTCCCACTCGGCAAGTTACTTGCTGAAGACCAGCAGTTCAGGCCTACCTACGCCATCCAACAGCTTCACCATACTTCCTTCAAGCCATACCTACCCCTATGGTACACCTGCTGTCCACCTCTCTATTCTGTCACCCGCTTATGCCTCATCATAGGGCTGGGCAGGAGAAAGCAGCCAAGCTGGGGCTAGCCCTGGTTGGAGGCCTGGACAGTGTTGAATTAGGTGCTCACCGGGTATACTCGTGGAAGAAGAAGGAAGTTGCCTGGCAGAGGGGATCCATCGCCAGTGCAATAGGAGGTCACCAGAGTTTGATCTGGCACATGCCACAAACTGTGTCACCGCTGCCCCTCTCACCACACCTAAGAAACCAGCAACTTCCAGGCAGCCCTCAGCCGCTGAATAGGGTGGACAGATGCCTGAACCTAGCTCCGAGTTACACACCAACTCGCGTACGGACCCGGCGTACACTAGCCAGTGCACCTACCCGAGCTCAGCATCAAGAGGTTGAGGTTTCAAAACCAGCCGCCACTGACTGCCCATAAGAATATCCCCATCAAAACGGCGACTCCAGCTTCCCAGCTGTTGTTGT
>NQII01000820.1:429826-547605 GCA_002778355.1 Clitarchus hookeri | reverse complement strand
GGGGGCCTTGATGCCAGGCAACCACCACAGGACTTAGTAGGAAAAGAGCATCAAATGATTGGAATAATTATCTCGCCAAACAATGAATGGGTAAGCAGAATGGGGCATGACACAATTTTGGAACTGTGACAGTGACACAACAGCGTCTTCTTTTCTGACACCTCTTGCTGAAAAATTCTCAAGTCAAAAGGATCAATAGGCTGTTTATTAGCATTCTTTTCAGCAGCCAAATTAACCAAGTGGCACAAACATCCCATTACAATGAGGCTTTTTTGGGTGTTTTTCAGAACAGCTACCACACCATTTTTACAGCTGAGCATTACGGCAGCATCGTCAGAAGAAAAAGCTTTCATATTTATGGCAGGGACTTCAAGACTTCAAGTCGTTCCAATTCGGCCAGCATCAAATATGTTTAGGTCAGTTGCGTCACCTATCAAATTAGGCAATAAAAGAATGCACAAAACAATTTTTTTTTGCATTTCCATTATAAAAAGTTAATACTAGGGGGTAGAGCTTTGAATCCGAGTTGTTACTACCGTCGGTAGAAAGAGAAAATGGGCCAGTTTGCAGGTGGGTTACAATTTCATTTACAGCCGTATTTTATCGCTACATCAGACGTGGGAAAAAGAGGTCCGCATGATCAGCTACACTCAATGGTAAGTTACGTTCTACCAGGAAAGACTTGAACAAACACTCACTTCTTATGACTGCATTGTCGATATTTACAGAGCTCACAAAATAATTCTGAATTTTTTTGTTCTCTTCAGAACATTTTGTGTTGCTGATGTTTTAGTACTTTTGCTGTAATTTTTTATATAGTTTTTGCTGGCATGCCCAATGTTTATATCACGACGTCACACTGTACAAAATGCAAACGTGTTACCTTTATCAGACCTTATAATATAAGGAAACTCTTGCATATAAACGTCTCTGAAGGCTTGATAATATTGTTTTTTCCCCGCTTATGTTGTAAACACGTTGAAGCCACAATCTAAATCACAAAACATGCATTATGAAAAAAATTCAATACTGAAATATGAGCACAATGCTTGACGAGGTTAGGAACTACGAAACATAATATATCACGCACAGAAAATGTAATGTGTGTAGTATTAATTCCATTACTTCACAACCTTCTTTCACTCTCGACACCGATCCACACTTCTAACCAATAAGGAACCAGATAGCATAGGCCCACAATATTCCTGTCACTAGACCTTGACAACCTGATGCTGCAATAAAAACTAAAAAATGAGGAGCAAATATTTTTAATGTCCGGATATTTCCTAAAACCAGCAAGATTTCAGATGCAATCGTACAATGGCGTCATTTCCCGTACATTTTACATGTAGATCGTATAAGTCGGTAAGTCTGAACATGCCATTAAAAGTAGACAGTGCAAGCATCACCTTGTTCTAATGACAAAGGAACTAATGATGCAGGCAAGTTGTACCTTGTCAATGCAAGGAACGACTGGTGCAGGCACTAGCAAAGTCGCTCCTTGTTACACCGAGGAATGAACTGCATGTGCCACGCAGGCACAAGGTAGTCACTCTCTGTTACAAATATCAATAAGTCCATGACTTTACGATTACCAAAGAGGCTAAGTAATGTTCTCC
This sequence comes from Clitarchus hookeri, assembly GCA_002778355.1. NCBI lineage: Eukaryota > Metazoa > Arthropoda > Insecta > Phasmatodea > Phasmatidae > Clitarchus > Clitarchus hookeri. Next base: position 545,986 of record NQII01000820.1, on the reverse strand, counting down.
ACTGATTGCTCTGGCAGCATTTTCAAATGGTTTCAAATACAGTAAATGTTTGTAGCATATTTGCCATTCCTCAACACTATGAATTAGGAGTGATTTATCTAACACAGCCAGTGTGCATCAAACTGCATCCTCAAACTCAGTGAAGATCTGCAACATGAAAATTGTTGAATCCCAGCAGGTTGTCACATCCTATATAAGCTTTTCTTCTTCGTTGCCGGAATGTCTCTGGTAAGTCTTCATTGCCTACAGTTCTGCATTTGCAATGGGAAAAAATCTGATTTTATTTTTTCAAACAACTGTATGTACATTTTCAGAGCATCTCGTACAACTAAATTACGAGTATGCATGGAGCACGGTAAGTGTTTCAAGCCAAGGTAATCACTTATTGCAATTTTGATGTTGGCAGCATTGTTGGAAACAACAAAAACAACTTCCCCTTCCAGCTCCCATACTGACACTATTCTTCTAAGTTGTTCATTAAAATTTGAATTTGTATGATTTTCAGTGAATGGACAGCACACATCACAGCAGAAAAGAGATGAAATTGATGTCATTGTCAATGAAATGTAGAGTTACAACAATAAAGCTTTCATTGTTTGTTGAAGACCAACAATCTGATGTCGGACACAATTTTAATGATCATTTCAATTTCTTTTGTACTTCCATTTTACACTTTTCGTAATAAGCGGGAAGCATTGTACATATTTGAAACTGTGTGACAATCTGGTAGCAGATACGAAGGATTTAAAGCTGCAACAAAGTCTCAAAACCCTTTGTCCTTAGCGATACTACATGGATGAAGATCTTTTACAGCCACATTCATCAAGCAAGCATCAATTTTCTTTTTCACATATGCATTCATTTTCATAGGCAAATATGTGTTCATCTACTGTTGAGTTGAAGATAAACTTTGCCAAGATTTTGCTGAAAGATCAGAGTAGGTTTGGGATTGTTTTACTTGTTCTGTAGTATTAGCTGATGAACCTGGCATAAACGTTTAACAGGCAGATGTTGTTAATCCAAAAGAACTATGAGTGTTTGCAGGATTATCTGCTTGCTCATCATTACGCAAATAAATTATATTTTTTATTGGAGGAAAAAAAAACCCAACCTATTTGCATTTGATTGCATAGGCCTACAAATGAAAATACATTGTTTGCAATGTAATGCCTGTGAAAACTTGCTGAAATAAAATATTAAAAAGCAAGCTTTCTTGTAAATTTATGTAGGTAAGCAAAATTATTATTGAGTGAGAAATATATGTAGCCTTTGATTGCATCAGATGGCTTCAAGTGCTGTAATTACTTCATAATAATAATAAATTATTATTATTATTATTGTTGACGCATGACACCTATTTGACATAGATATAAACATGACTTCGCCTCATTACGTATGATCACATTACTCCAGGCGGGGTTTCAACCCCAAAACGACTTGCTACGAATGCCTACCATTACGCCCCTCAATGCGGGGGCACCCACGGACACGTCAGCCAATATAGTTTCGCCCTTATGTCAGACATCATGCCCACCCCCTCACATGTGAGAGAGGGTAGCCAAGAACAGTCCATTTAAGCAGCTGAGCTTACACAGCAGAGGCAACCTAGCATTACAGAGACGCCTAGTTCCACCAAGGACAGAGGGATCGTGCTAGTAAGCGCAGCTCCGTCCATGGGAGGAGGAGCTCCAACACGCCACCCCCACGCCTCAGACAAGACCGTGAGCAGGTGAATATATGTCCATGTACCACCTAGAAACGGCAGTTCATCTCCAGAAGCTTGCTCCACCACCTCATGTGCTGGAGCTCTCTGCTGACCCGAATGTCTTCGCGACTGACAGAAGCTCTTCAAGACCTGCACCAGCAACCCCCGAAGAAGTCTTCAACCCACCCCAACACGCACTACCCTTCTGGTAGTGCTACCTGAAGTCCCTTCTGGACAACAGCATTGAGATAGTTACGGACGGTTGGTATAATAGCTAGCTAGCCGCAACTGCTCTTGTTCAGTTTAGACCCAGGTCCCCTTCACCTGGCTAACATAGTTTATTTCTGTTCAGTTCTTGGTTAGTTAGGAGATAGTACGGGATAAACGGAATAAATAATACTTTTTCTAACAAACCTCAGAGTACTGATTCTAGGGTGACTGTGTTTATACCACCCCGTATTCCCCCGCCAGAGGGAAGCAGGAGACAGCGTCTTTTAAAACCCATTGCCAAACCTATAAAAGGACTGCGAAACTGGTGTGCAGTTCGGTAGTCACAGCCGCTAGTGATGCAATCCACAAGGCTGCGAATCAACCAGCCCAACTAACTCACAACATTCACTGCGCTGAACTGTCGCCAGAAGGTGTGATAGACTGGTTCTGGAGGTCTGCCCACCTTTGGACCTTTGCCCAACGTCGTTGTCCGACATCCAGGGTAAACCCACCACTCCAACCACCGCGCTGAACTGTCGCCGGTTAGAGTAATCGGGTATGACTGGCTGGCTTGGCCTCTGCTTGGTTATAAACCTAGCCAGGGATCATTGTCGCCTACTCTCCGTCCGTGAGGCCGACTTTAGTACCTACCTGTATGCCTTGCAAAGTGGCAAGCTAGGAAGGCACCTACTGTCTCAGAATTCAATGGGAGTTGTAACCCAGCCCCAACTGCACTTTGCAGCATAATCCCCCAGGAACGAGCTCGAGCTCAAGCCATCCACCAGCTCAAGCCTCCCAGCTCCCTACCCCTCATTTCACCCCCCAATCAAGACCAACGGCCCACCGCACCCAGTTGTAACTGACTTCCGCCAAGGATGCCACATGCCTCTAGGGATCACGAATCTCTGGTTCCAGAGAAGCCGGACCAGCAGCCCTCAAATGGCACCCTTCAGCACTGCTAGCAGCAGCGTCACCTCCGTCCAAGGACTGGTCACCAGCTCCGGCCAATAGCAGCCGCACCAGCAGCAGTATACCAACCAGTACACAGGACATCTAGGCTCCCGACTGACTTTGTGCCATGCCGTCAAGTCACGCGCCCTATCTTATAAACTCGTTGGGGCACGGTCAGCAGTCAATAAGGTCAGCCAGTTAAATCAGCCGTGTCTCTGACACACACACCATAACCTTGCTCGTCTCTGAAGTCATCGTCAGCCACCCGAAGTCACGTGTAACTGTTAACAACAAAAATAAACTTCGCTATGCAGAATCTGTTTTTTTCCCACTGAAATATATAATTACCTTTACAAGCAGGGTCATAGCAGAAAAGAGAAAAGGGGAGGGGGAGGGAGATACAGGGGTCATAATGAAATCACCTCCTCTTTTTCACATTTCTGTCATAAACTAAAATATTATGCATTAAATGTCATACATGTAGTGAAATTATGTAGTTAATTTATGCTAAAAAGTAAAATAATTTTGTCCTGTAATCGCTATGGTTTGTGTGCGCTTCAGCACAATTGATATGCAGTCATGCAGTGCACTTTATGCAGTGTGCGACGACTAACGTCATTACTCATTATTTCTTATTTTATCACTGCATTACTTGTACGAGCATGACCTCCATGCAGTCTGGACCCACCATTGCAAAATGAATACACAAAAAGATTGATTTGAATGAAAACAATTTTCTCCTGGAAGCTGTGCCAGTTGTGTTGGAACTTGTTTCTTGTCTACGTAATTCCATTAATTTATTTTTCTATTGGGACAAGCTCTAGTTACGCTTTATACTTTTGTTTATTCACTTTGAAGTTGAAAAACCAATTTCATCATCATTAAATTGTAAAATGTTTAAATATTTATTTAAATTTTACACTTTCATTTAAAAATAATTTTCTTAATGTTTATTAATTATTTACATACATAATATTGGGTAAAGTCTTAATTTTCAATTATCCAAATGAGAAAAGTCATTTGTTAATTATTATGTTTTTCTTGACTTTCGACTTATGTATCGATCAGTCACACAAAACCATGAAGTCCGGAGCATACCTTGGTGTATACAGGTTCCCGCTCAGGTTATGTCCTCCTCCGCTTTCTTGCCATACAGCATGTAGTCAGCTTACATTAATAACTTGTGGAATCTTTCATCATCCTTGAGATGAAATAGTGTTTTTATCAACCGTTTTAAGTAAGTTTGTTTGCAGATATTTTCTTTTGAGACGTGATCGTATTATATTATTTTGTGTCAACAATCCTTTTATAAGCACTTTTCCATTTTTTTACAGCGGTTCCCCGGTTTGCTTGATATGGCTTAACCTTGAGACCAACCTTTGCATCCTTCTTGTGATGTGAGCCACACACAAAATTATGGCATGGTCGTTTTGACCATGATTCTACTTCTTTCGGCCAGCACAGCAGTAAAGTCTGAAATTCAGTTCGAACAAAATGTAACCTCTAAATTATTTTTGCCTGATGCAAGTGCTCAAGAGTGCTCCGAACTTTCAGTATTCTTCACCACATCTGTTGCTCAATAATTAATTAATTTAATTTGAATGCTGCATTCTGCAACCTGCTTCACATCACGTTGCCACTTACCCCTCCAGTGCCCGGTGCGTGAGAAGAAATCTCCGCCACGCTCAGTTGCTCTCCTCTTTTCTCCTTAGCCTCTCTCTCCACACACCGCAACCCCCGCACTGGCCGTGTGAGCCGAGTATAAATAGGACTGCAGTCCTCAGTTCAAGGCTGTCTCGCGTCTGTCCACTTGCCCAGTGTTACTCTGCACGAGAGCTACCAGACGTCACATCTCACCTTCGCAGAACGTTTCGCTGCCTGAAGAACTACAGACTATTTCAAAAAGTATCAGTCTTACGCTGTTCAGTCGAGAGCTCTGCTCTTCACGTCACTGCCATGCTGCCCAACAGCATACAGAAGCCCCTGTGCTTCCAGCTACCTTGTAGCTTACTCTCGGCAATCATGACTGCGAGTACCGCAGTCTTGCAGTTGCCCTTGCCTCCCGCGCTGCCAGGTCTTCCAAGGCTAAGGTAAGTATACTGGTTGGCAACCTAGGACTGATCCTCCAGGCCTCAGTCAGGGTACAGGCTGATTTATGTATTTTAATTGAGCAACAAATAAAACAGGCGCCAATCTGACTTTGTCAAGTTGTCCCTCCAGCACTCTGTATTCCCACACCTTGTCCTTTCTCTTTCCGGTTCGTCACCTGTCCTAGTAAGAATCATCTAGGGTTAGCCACGAGCCGACACCTTCCTCCTTCTCTCTGCTATTGATAGCCGTCTCTAAGTGCATCTTAGGAAGCTTGCCTTCCTGGGCCTCATTAGAGCAGTTGTCTCTTGGAGTACAGACCTTCCAGTATGTGCCTGGGTCAGACCGCGACGACGTTACGTGCGCCAGGTTTCTCGCTTGGAAACGATAGCCCAAATCCCAAGAGGAGTCCTGCTCTTCAAGACACCTGGCTCAGATCGCAACATTCTGCGCACTAGGGAGCCACGGGAGTGGACACCCTTTGCAGTCTACTGTAACCTCCAGCTTGGAACTTGGGTCAGATCCCTTACATGCCTGGTCCACAGTATGGGTGGCCGTATGATGTGTCTTGTGTCGTACGTAGAGTCCTTGTTAGGGGACAGGCAGCAGTCCTACCCTAACATTGGCAAAATCAGTATTAATACGCGGTTCCCTACCTTTCCTTTCAGAGGTGACGCTTACAGGGGATGACTACGCTCAATTCAGCCAAGAAAATGCAGATGACTATTAACCTGGCAACATATTTTATTCTCTCCAGAATAAGACACGGTGACCAAAACACTCCTACTACAGTAGAACCCGCTTATAAGGTTCCCATTTAAAAGGTTTTCCCGCCTATAGTGCACGATTTTTCTAGTCCCGAATGTTTCTCCATAAGAACAATAACAAACATNAATATCAAACGCAGATTAACTCTCAGAAGGTAATCAAAGACAGGTGAAGGTGCATATCGGCTTGAAGAGCCTGGCCTGAAGGGCGAGCAAAAGAGTACAGAGCAACAACTAGGTAGCCCTCATAACAACTAAACCATAACTGAAGCTAAGTGGGTGTTCTGAAGGGACTTAGGGGGAAGTATGGGGTGTGGGTGCTGATGGAAATGTCAAGTGTTAAGTGGAGGACGACGACTCTTCTGGAGCTGCAACGCGTGCAGGAAGAAGTCTGACGGTGGTAGCTGAAGATAAATTGTTGGTATCTCATGAGTAGAGCAAACAGAGCAGAGAGCCTTGGCACGACTTGTGTGAAGACAAGCTGCTCATGTGAAATGCTGCTCTGCAGCGGTGCAGGGACATATATTCACCTGTGCTTAGGGGTGACGGGGCTAGCTCCTTCCTCTGTAGGCGGAGCCAAGCTCTGCTGCCATCTCTCGGTGCGGCTGGAAGCAGGTCTCCCTGCTATGCGAGGTTCGGTCTGCTGCGCAAGCTCAGGCGCAGTTTCTCTGGCACGGTTTACAAATATATTCCCATTTCACTGGGTTTTATTTAAGGCGGGACGATTTAATAAATTCTTCCTTCTGGAGTATTACGGTCTCCAGGCATCCACCTTATTATAGGAGACGTAATGTAAGCTTGGGTTGCTGCCTTTCACGGTTGCATCACTTGTAGGCACGTGGTGCGCATGTAATAATACGTAGTTGCAGCAAAAATAAAAGTAGTCTACAACACGTCACGCATCAGTATTTAAACACATAGGAGTAATACTTATTCCTACAAAAATTTTTCATGCTTTTGTTAGGTGGTGTTAGTTCCAGCAGGGTGGAAATAAGGGAATACCACAAAAAAAACACACTCTAGGACAGTGTCTGCAACCTGCCCCACAAACTAATATTAGTAACAATTGTTGCACTGTAGGGCCTGGTACCAAACAGTGGAAGTAAATTTCTAACCACTGAGACAACCTTTGGCCCACTCTATCATGCTAACAGTACGCAAGACAAAACGTACTTGCAAGAGTAATTTTAACTACACGGGGTTGGAAGGTGCAAGAGACTCACCCATCCATCTCAGATAAGAGCTGGTTGATTGTCTGGTTGGCATATGGGTGGAGAACAGAGTTGGTCCTTTTGGCCCCCACAGAGTCTATCTCGTCTATGAACACCACGCACGGAGCTCGATCTTTAGCCGCCTCTGAAACACACACCAACCTGCAGCTTACCAGCTGGCATTCACCAACTGCACTTCTGCAGCATCAAGTTAGAAAAATAATAACTCACAAAATAAGTAACCACATATCTTTAAACGTTGCATCCTCTTTTCAAGTAAAAGTAACATAATTAAATATTTTTGGGGTTGTAGAAATATTACCTTTTTAGGGACAGAGAGTTGCTTTAGTTGATAAGTCACTGGCCTCCCACTTTTGTGGTCCCCGATTCAATTTCAGGCCCGGGTAGGCGAGAAATTTCCAAATGGGGGTTCTCATGTGGAGGGTGTGCGACAGAAACTACCGTGGAGTGGGGTTTTCCTCACGGTTCTCCTGTTTCCTCCCCCATCGTAATTCTGGCAACATCTCCACCCACATCTTCTTTCAGATCAGCCATTCTATGGGCTAGCCAGAGCAACAGATCTGTCCGTCGGGTAGGGAAGCCAGCTCCGATTGGCACCAACCTCCCTTCATAATTACGTGAACAAACCTCGTGCAGTAACCACATGTCAATTTTAATTTTGAGTGAATGTTTGTTTTTTAATGAAACAAAAATACAATTTGTTAAAAAAACAAAACTGCAAAGTTATTTCACGACAGCTATTCCTGTACAAAAGTTGCAGAGAATATCAACATTTTAGCAAGTATTTGGAACCAAAGCACAGCCCTTTACAGCTATGTGAGTTCTGTCTGGGCGCTGTACATAGAAATGGCATCATGTAGGCAACAGCACCAGGAATGCTCCAGGTTGGCAACCTTACTTAGTTCCTTTTCTACTTCTTTAATTTTCCAAAATACTTGCTGTGTTGTCTGCTGGCCTTGCACTGCCCCCAAACTGAGTCTGCTTGGTAATAACACTTTCATTCACTTGTAATGTATGTAATTGTTAAATTTTTGTGTGGCAGGGTGGTATGAAGCCATTCAGGATTTTTGATTTTTTAAAATGGCAGTGTTCAGAAATGTCTCTCTTCTTGTTCTATATTGCTTTTTTAAATACAATTTCAAGTGATGATTACAAGCCTTGAAGCCACTCGACTAGCAAGGTTGTTACTAGGGATGGGTCGATACCACATTTTCTTGATACATGACACCAGTATCAATGTCAAAACATTCTCACAATACTCTATAAAAAACGTTTCTCAATACCAAATTCTTTTTAAGGTAATCTATTATATAAAGAGAAAACTTCTTGACTCGGATTCAAATTCTACTTGGCCTTAGGGTGTTTCAAAACTTAACTTGACAGCTAATTTTGCAGTACCTTGCAAATATTCTTAAAAGTACATGAACACAAAATAACTCTACTTTGCAACAAATTTTTATTACAGTGCAATATTTAAATTTTTTAATAAGACTAACCAAAAGTACATGAACACGAAACAAACTGTGTCTAAATGTCCATAACTAATAATAAACCAGCAACACCATCTCCTTCGAGTCTATAGAATCCTGTTTCCTGAAACTCATTTCCACAGTGAAAGCTGTAATCAAACTTTGAGAAAAATGATAGCTCAGTAAACACTTATTTTGCCATTTCGCAGTTTATTTTATTTTGCGACTTCAAGGAAATTACTGTTAATTTTTGTTTACTAAAACATAAAATAATCTACAGAGAAATGAGTGACAAGCGCTGCAATCAATGCTATTGTTTTCTCTTTCTGTCCAGTCCAGCACTCTGCGCAAGTGGAGCCTCTCTTCCTCCCCTTACACACTTGGCGAGAGGGGGTGGTTGCCCAGCAATTTGTGCAACGCCTTTGCCCCCCCCCCCTTCTCTCTCTCTTGGTTGGCGAATGTCGGCTACCCTAGGGTAGAGTAAAGTGGGGTGAAATTGATCAGCAGAGGTGAGATTGATCACATGTTAAGGCAAGGTACATACGAGGGGTGAAAGTGATCAGCAGAGGTGAGATTGATCACATGTTAAGGCAAGGTACATACGAGGGGTGAAAGTGATCAGCAGAGGTGAGATTGATCACATGTTAAGGCAAGGTACATACGAGGGGTGAAAGTGATCAGCAGAGGTGAGATTGATCACATGTTAAGGCAAGGTACATACGAGGGGTGAAAGTGATCAGCAGAGGTGAGATTGATCACATGTTAAGGCAAGGTACATACGAGGGGTGAAAGTGATCAGCAGAGGTGAGATTGATCACATGTTAAGGCAAGGTACATACGAGGGGTGAAAGTGATCAGCAGAGGTGAGATTGATCACATGTTAAGGCAAGGTACATACGAGGGGTGAAAGTGATCAGCAGAGGTGAGATTGATCACATGTTAAGGCAAGGTACATACGAGGGGTGAAAGTGATCAGCAGAGGTGAGATTGATCACATGTTAAGGCAAGGTACATACGAGGGGTGAAAGTGATCAGCAGAGGTGAGATTGATCACATGTTAAGGCAAGGTACATACGAGGGGTGAAAGTGATCAGCAGAGGTGAGATTGATCACATGTTAAGGCAAGGTACATACGAGGGGTGAAAGTGATCAGCAGAGGTGAGATTGATCACATGTTAAGGCAAGGTACATACGAGGGGTGAAAGTGATCAGCAGAGGTGAGATTGATCACATGTTAAGGCAAGGTACATACGAGGGGTGAAAGTGATCAGCAGAGGTGAGATTGATCACATGTTAAGGCAAGGTACATACGAGGGGTGAAAGTGATCAGCAGAGGTGAGATTGATCACATGTTAAGGCAAGGTACATACGAGGGGTGAAAGTGATCAGCAGAGGTGAGATTGATCACATGTTAAGGCAAGGTACATACGAGGGGTGAAAGTGATCAGCAGAGGTGAGATTGATCACATGTTAAGGCAAGGTACATACGAGGGGTGAAAGTGATCAGCAGGGGCGGGATCAATAACATGACAGTTTTCTGTACATGCTTAGGTCAGGTACCATTTCTGACAATATTTATAGAACATTTACATGTGATCAATCTCACCTCTGCCAATCAATTTCACCCTACTTTATGGTATGCTCGACTGTAGTCATTCATGTCCAGGCTAAATGTTACTTCGTCCCCTTACACGCCTGGTGAGAGGGGAAATAGTTGCCGGGCAACTACCACGGTACCATTCTCACTTTAATTTCTTCTTGAGGGAGGGAGCTACAACACACCATGGTACNCATGATGTAATGCATCTGGATTTACATACGACTCTTAGACGGGTTTCCACTTTTCAGTATTTAAAAATTGCTGTGCGACCTAGGGTGGCAATATGCAAATAATATGGGGATTGTATGAATTTGTTCTCTATGAAAGAATGTGCATGGTAAATACCATTTGCACAACGTTAAAATTTGTTCGGATATGCTCATTGGATACTCAATACTATTAAGTATCGGTGGCACCGAGGTATCGCAGCATCGAGAATCCCATCCCTAGTTCTTACGGTAATAGATATTGGTATGAGTTCTTTGAAGGGCCACTTTCAACTCTCTTATACTGCTGGGTGCTCTAGACAGTTATGCATGTCTCTTTATCTTGAGCCGTGGTGCAATTTCATGATGAAAAAAGAAGCAAAATGCTTCAGAAATTCATTTTTGTTTAGATAATTTAGTCATTGATCTATTGACTTTTTGCATTTAATCTAAAACTGTATGCACGTTGTAGGGTCATTTGTAAGGGCAGGTTTTTAGAGTATAAGTAACTGATGAATTAGTATTACTAACATGGTACAAATACTTCTCGTGTGCCAAGATGGGAATTTTTAAATTATTAATACACATACTGCAGTGTGTTTCTACAGGCAATCAGACTTCTTAAGGCTGTTTAAGAGCCAAAATACTACCAGCCAGAATTTGTTTTCTATACCGTATTTACTCGTGCATAGTGTGCCCTTTTNCTGTTTAAGAGCCAAAATACTACCAGCCAGAATTTGTTTTCTATACCGTATTTACTCGTGCATAGTGTGCCCTTTTCCCAAAATAAAGGAAAAAATTTCTGGGAAGCGAGCTATACACGGAAAAAAAAAATTAAAAAATGAGTGGTAGTCGTTAACTGTCCGGAGATGTTTAAAGGGCAGTGTAGCAGAACAGTCNCTGTTTAAGAGCCAAAATACTACCAGCCAGAATTTGTTTTCTATACCGTATTTACTCGTGCATAGTGTGCCCTTTTTCCCAAAATAAAGGAAAAAATTTCTGGGAAGCGAGCTATACACGGAAAAAAAAAAATTAAAAAATGAGTGGTAGTCGTTAACTGTCCGGAGATGTTTAAAGGGCAGTGTAGCAGAACAGTCNGAAAAAAAAAATTAAAAAATGAGTGGTAGTCGTTAACTGTCCGGAGATGTTTAAAGGGCAGTGTAGCAGAACAGTCTGTTATCTCTTCTCGCGTTCTTACATTATCACTCCTCTCCCTTCTCTCTCAGCACCCCCTTCAGTTCGCCCCAGCCATCCCCTGTAACTTTCACTATTAGTACCTCCCCCTTTTTTTTGGCTTATCCACGTTTCTGTTCAACTACTTCACGGCAGTGCTTACGCAATACATGGGCAATAAACGTGTAATGATGAATGCCAGAAATTCGTGTGCTTCTTACTAGAGGTGGGCCGATATGGTTTTTGAGCCTTTTCCGATATTGCCGATACAAACTTACCGATATTGCCGATACCAATACCGATACTGCCTTGACTAGGAAAAATAACAATATTGCAAGTTTCAAAAAATAAAAACCTTCAAATAGTGCGTACATTCAATGTGCCATTTTAAGTTTGTGGTACTATAGGACCTTGATGATATACCGCCTCTCAAAACCAAACATTTGCAAATATTGTAAACAGTTTTGCATTCTTGCGTGTTGCTTACGGTACAAAGAAATTCCACAAATCACTTTTTATTCCAGCCATATCATTTGTTTATTGCTGGCACACGTAAATAATTTCACCACGTTCGTACCCTAACCTAACACCGTCATGTTACTACAGCAACAGCAAACAAACCAACAAAACAAACAAAAAAAAAAAGGCACAGCCAGTTGGGTACTTTAATAAAAACCAATTAAAATAGTGACTATTTTAATAAAACCAAATAGTGAAACCTCTGTTATTCGTTTTTCATGGGACCTACTGAAAAAAACTCAGCATGCTGGAAAACTCAATATGTGGACCTCTCCCCTCAAAAAGTAAAACCTAACCTAAAAAAAAAAAAATTATTTTCATCCTTAGGTATACTGAATTGATTACCTGTAATGAAGTGGGCATATCTTAAATACTGGATGAAAAAACATATCTCAATCATTCAATATAAGTATTGTATTATAAAATATTGAAATGCACTTAATTTCGAAAATCCGCCGAATGTTTACATAAAATTCCCTAAATTTCTGCCAAATGTAAAAAAAAGTGGCAAAAATCAAACTAACTTTATTAAAAACAATGATTTAAAACAGAAACGTGTTAAAAATGGTTGAGTTTGACATGAAAAAATCCGATTTTTTTAAATTATATTTTACTTCGCTAAAAAATTCCGTTGCCCGCAAAAGGTTTTTAAATTTCGCCAAATTAAACAACATTCGCCATCTTGTGTGACAGTTGATATCACTGCATTACTCTTTTAAAAAGTTACTAGCGCAATTTTATCTTAACAGAATTAATCAGTGAAAACACATTGTTCCCATTTAATGTTGGTAATTTACATGATTATTTACCGTACTGACCTAAAAATTATTACGTGTCCATTGTGGAACGAGAGTAAATTTCAAATCCGTTCCGTCCGTTATAAATGTCTGGTTCTGGTCCTTACCACAAACATTAAACATACGTGTTTTATTTGCGCGAATATTGTTTGTTGACTTGAAACAAAGAAATGACTGCAATTATTATGTTTTACCTGTTTCTCGACGTGAGTAATTAAAGAAAAATAGTGATTGAATTATCAAAAATAAATTACGTGGTGGTTAACAATTGCAACGTTTCACGACAACTCGTGAATAGCATTTGAGGTTAGGGAGTGTCTGTTTACCTGCTTTTGGCGCTACTGAATTTTGGTAGTACCTATTTTAAGATAGTTTTTTCACAGATAAACAATAGTTCCGAATATATTTTGGTTATCGGACAGAATATCTGATCGATGGATGCGGGTAAATTAATGATTTAAGGGCATAATAGCATGCAGTTTTTTTTAAAACCATGTTTATATAAGATATTTGTTGGGACCATCCAAAAAAATCTACTGATACGGGAAAACGACATAAACGGGAACGCAACCACGAGATTTCACTGTAGTGAGCAAAGCACTCCAATTATGGCAAGTTGAAAACATCATCATCTTAGAGATTCTTAGGGCAAAATATCGGTTATAATATCGGCGATTTAAACATGAATTGCGCACAATTACGATATCGGCCGGTTTCGATATATCGGTACCGGTATCGGCTCAGCCCTACTTCTTACACTGCAAAGTTTAAACTGTCAGTCATAAAATATGCTGAAGAAAATGTAAATTGTGCTGCTGCTCGGCATTTAACGTGGCTGTTTCCAGTAGCTGTGACTATTTTTTATTGTTGTATAAAATCAGAGATGCAACGTTTATTTGAAATAAGTATAACATAACTTGCAAGTGATAAAGCATTATTGGTGTTTAATTAGTACACGCTGCTTGCAGAGTTTCACTTTGTCTCCTTAAAAAAGTTAAAAATCAATAAAGTAGTCCTCCTGTCAAGGTTACGCGTAGGTCGCAACCCCATTCACCATCCAAGGCAGTCACGTGCATCCTGTCTTGCCGCAAAGAACAGTTTTCACATGTTGAAGTTTCCTCTCCCCTCCCTCTTTTACAATCATGTTGCTGATCGATAAATTCCTCCAAGCCTTCTTTGTTTCTGTGTAAGGCAGAGGATAGCCAACCATGAACAGCGGGAGGAGAAGGGAAGAGGTGACACGACGTCGCTGTGTAAAAGGAGCTAAAAGAAAAAGGAAGCGGCCACCCACTGCAGTTGTTGACGTATTTCTTTTAAAGACCATAGGTTACCGTTATCTTATAGCAGGCCACAATATTTTGGCTTTTAGCGCCGCAAGTTATTTAATTAAAGTATTTTCCAAACATATCACAATAACCACACATTAATGTAAAAAAATAATAATTTGTTACATACTTACTAACAAGGCACCACTAATTGTTGGTGCAATTTTATTGAAACAAAATTTTTTCCTAGTATTTGTTGCAAAAATCATGATGCACACTACACACGAGAGCACGCTATACCCAAGTAAATACAGTATTATGAGGATATTGTATGGTTTCATGAGAAGACATTGACTAAAATATTAGACAATTTGAAAAATAATATGAATNGTATTATGAGGATATTGTATGGTTTCATGAGAAGACATTGACTAAAATATTAGACAATTTGAAAAATAATATGAATCATGTTTTTTTTAACACATGAGAATTTTAACTTAAAATCTTGATTCATGCAATTTTCAAAATGTTATTTTAACACAAAGTCACAGGAGTGGCATCTTGCAATTCTTTGAAATCTGACACTTGGCACAACTACGGTAAGGGTTCAACTTATGGTTATTTTGACTTTATTTTTATTGAANTGATGTTTTTTTTAACACATGAGAATTTTAACTTAAAATCTTGATTCATGCAATTTTCAAAATGTTATTTTAACACAAAGTCACAGGAGTGGCATCTTGCATTTCTTTGAAATCTGACACTTGGCACAACTACGGTAAGGGTTCAACTTATGGTTATTTTGACTTTATTTTTATTGAAAGTGAAGCACAGGAAGTAGTAGGAAATACGTACTGAAGAGGTCGCGGACGCGGCGTGCCCCCTGTCCCACGAGGATCTCGTCGAACTCGGGACCGGCGGCATGGAAGAAGGGCACGCCTGCTTCCCCGGCAACAGCGCGGGCCAGCAGCGTCTTGCCAGTGCCTGGGGGCCCCACCAGCAGCACACCCTTGGGCAGCTTACCGCCCAGCGTCGAGAACTTGTCCGGGTTGCGCAGGAACTCAACCACGTCCTTCAGCTCCTGCTTTGCTTCATCTACCTGTGCACAAACCAGCCCTCCCTCCGTAAGTCTTCTCTGAACTCCTCACATTTCCTACCAGCCATGATCAACAACTAGGTTCTACGATGGAGCCCGGAATATACTCTCTGTATTAGATGTAGTCAATGTTGGTAGAAAATTAGTACAGTATACCACCACTCGCCACCTGAGAAGCTGGCCTAGTCTGCAAAATGTTGCAACCGTGCATCCACATGGGAAATATGTTCGTCCAACTTGACGTGTCTATTCACGAACAACCTATTCCCCCAAAAATGATAGTTGAAAATACATCATCTTCAAAAACTGAAGTCAGAAAATATTAGCGATTGTTTACAAGTAGGTGAAAAACTTACTCTGCATGGCTTATAAGTGTTACATAACGTGAAATACATGTATCCGTAGACTGTCTGGTGATATCCCCAAGGACCTGATGTAAATAGCAACATGGAACTTTGACATGTGATGGCCTAAGGAGAGGGGCATCATGTCAAGAGTGGGATGTTTTTATTTCTATGCCAGGCGCAGGTAAGGGGCGGACTCTACTGTGAAGGTGTCTGTACTATTGTACTATGACCCGTCTGCCTCGCACTGGTCCATTAGGGCGCGTCGGGCGCCTACTTGGTACAAAATCTGCGAGGGCGAGGTGATACCTCCGGGCGTTCGACACACGGATTTGGGCTAGCTTACCACTGGTGTCACTTCCTTTCGGCAGTCGCTAGCCCTGGCTTGACGACTTCAACTCTGCCTGGAGCGGGCAGCTAGGTAGGCTGACGCCTGCAGGTGACAGGGATGCCGGCTGACTGGCTGGCACGTGGTCGGCTGGTGCTGGTGTCCTCCGGGTCGCAGGGACCACTTCCAAGGGGAGGTGTACCTCTGGCGGAGTAGTTCGGCGGTGGGATGGGCAACTCCAGGAACCCTAATAGAGAGGCCAAAGAGGTTGGCGGGGAGGGTAGCAGAGCGAGGCCCGTCTAATTGTCGGGCAGCTTGTGCTCTCTACCGTGGTAATATACAGCTGAGGGCTGCTGTAGGTTGTTAACTTAGGGGGTGGCGAGATGCAAGGATAGCAGCTGTCCTACGGGCATTCCTCCTGCTCCCTTGGTTGGTGAGCGAACGTCATGGACAGAAAAGATGCTACTGTTCTACCTGTAGAGAGTGGCAGGCAACAAACTCCTAGCAGAAGTAACTGGGTCAAGCCTGTCAGGGCTGGCATCCCCTTCAGCGAGTTTATATGCTCTGGAGGGAATGTGTAAGCTGACTTAGTTGGTTCAGATGCTTCGTTGTGTCTCTTTCTAGTGGTTGGCGCTCTACCGTGCGTGTACAACATGTACCTTTACATACCGGATCCACAGCATGGGTGGCCATTGACTTTGTTGTGTGATGTACCTGCAGTCCTGGTTAGGGACTGCCTGCAATTCTACTCTACATAGTAAACTGTAGCCAATTCGCGGTCCCCTGCCACTCCCTTCGAGGGTGACACTTACCAGGATTGGGAAGTTCACTACAAGAGCAAGAAAAGACAGAAGTCAGCTAGTCTACATGTATTATTCCCTTGAGATAGGAAGACGGTGACCCATGCTATCTCCTACCTCTACACACGCTAGGTGTTCAACGGGCTTTGTAAAAGAACAAAACAAGTGAAGGGGCCTGTCGGCTTGAGTAGCCTGGCTTGGAGAGCAGATGAGAGCTGACAAACAATAAGCTGTGAAAACAACTGAACCCTAATTGTGACTTGTAGTCATGAAGGGACCCGGGGCACTACATGTGGTGTACGTGTCGGATGTAGTGGCTCTTGACTGCAAGTGTCATGGAGTAGCGATGATTTTTCTGCTGCACTGGTAGAGGAGGTGCAGTCTGCTGAAGAATTGGTAGAAGACTAGTAAGTCTTGGAGAGTCCTTAGGAAGAATGTGGCTGTGTAGTACAGCGCCTGAGCACGACTTGTGCTAAGACGAGCTACGTGAACAACTGGCATTTTTTGCCAGGCGCACGGTGTTATATTCTTTTCGGTTGGAGGATTCCTGCGTGCCTCGTTCGCTTCAGTAATCTTTGGCTGCCACCCCTTCAGGTTCGGGCCGGGTGGCAGCAAGGAGGTTTGGTATGATTGCAGGCAGTATCCTCCACTCGCTTAGGGGCAAAAATTCCCTCCAACATGCCAACGGTTGCTTTTTAGCAGGTTTACCAGTGGCTGGGGTGATGAAGTGACTTCCTTTCATTACGTGGGTGCTGACTTTGGAAGCGGCCAGTTGGGGTTCGAATCCCTTGGGGGCACATGACGCCCACGTGATGATGCAGAGTCAACGTTCATAATGTGTATGAAGTACCACAAGTCAACTTCATCTTTGTTTAGTGCATTATTGTGTTTATAACAGGGTTGATAAAAATAATGATTTAAAAAAAAAAATCAAAATAATCGGATTTTTTTGATCAGATTTTTTTTATTTATTTACATATTCCCCTCTTTTTTCATTTAAAAGTCAGTTATTATTAAAAAAACATCTCNTAAAAAAAAAAATCAAAATAATCAGATTTTTTTTATTTATTTACATATTCCCCTCTTTTTTCATTTAAAAGTCAGTTATTATTAAAAAAACATCTCTTTGTTAATTTATAAAATAAAAAGAGTCAACATTCCAGTTCTCCTAAAATTATCANTCTTTGTTAATTTATAAAATAAAAAGAGTCAACATTCCAGTTCTCCTAAAATTATCAATATTAATCACACTCAAACAAAAAATTAAGAAAATCAACGACTTAAAATTGACAAAATCCGTTTGGCTGGCTACATAATTATTTTTTCCCATTCATGTTCTTTAAAAGGAAAACTAATTTGGTTGCCTTCTCTGTGCCTAACCTATATCTTTTTTTGTTTGCACCTAATTAAACGTTGAAAATATTCTTTCCACCCCAGCGGAAGATGCAACAGCACTTAGCAGTTGCTTTATTATCTGTAATTCTGCTTCAGTTATAAATTTTTTCATGTTGTGGATTGCTAACCACCAATCAGTAGGGGCGGTTTTCTGTATAACTTGTTCATCAACTAATACTCCAGTGAAAGGCTCAACTTTTGCATTCAAACGAATAATGCTATTCATCAAACTGGTTCCTGTCTCTCCATAGCTTTCTCGCAAAAATTGTAAGGCTGCATCACTTTCGTCGCTTGACAACTTTTCTTGGGGCAGTTTTGGATTCACCATGTAAGCTAGATAGTGAGCCGGTGTCATCGCTTGGCGATAACGTTTCATGACAATCTTCATTTGAATCATATGTAGTTCCTCCTCTAGTTGGTCAATTAATTCCTTCCAGATAAGTACGCTATCTGAAATGGTACACTTATCGCTCTGAATCTTGTCCAGAGCTTTGGCTATTGGCTCTAGTCGTGCAATTAGACCTTCTGCATTTCTTTTAATACTCATATTTTGTATGAGGTTTCTAATGTCAGAGCTAATTTCCTCTTTATTTTCATCTGCTATTTGCATCAAAATCGGCCAGTTTTTAACATAGCTCTTTAGTGAATCACACATTGTGTTCCATCTTACTTCTTGTGGCATTACTAAACTATTCGCCTTGGTGAGTGAATATTTAGCATGCGCGAAATGATTGTTTCTGAAGTACTTGATAACTTTCAGAACATGTGTTGTAGCATCTGGAATTTCTAAATCTTTAGCCAATAGGTTAAGAATATGCGCAGAACATCCGTAGGTAACTATAGGTACATTAACTTCCGCGCCATTATCGTCAGCAGTGTTTGTTTGAAGCTGCTTACGCATTTTTGCCATGTTAGCTGCATTATCCGATACAACACTTCTAACTTTACAGTTAAAAAGTTTTTCTGCTTTTTGTATACTTTCATTTGCCACAGTTTCTAAGTAGTCGGCAGTGTGACTGTGGTCTGCCGTATCAATGGTATCAACCAGGACAGTTTTACCATCATTCGTTAAGACACACGTGCAAATGATAGGGTCGTTTCGATGTTAGACCACCCATCAATTGACAAGGTTACAGTTTTATTCTCTAAATCTTNTTACCATCATTCGTTAAGAGACACGTGCAAATGATAGGGTCGTTTCGATGTTAGACCACCCATCAATTGACAAGGTTACAGTTTTATTCTCTAAATCTTATCTACTTTTGTTTTGTTCGTCCTTGAAAATTTCATTGAGCAGCTTGCCACCAATATCAAATCGATTTGGAGGAACGTAACCTGGCCGTAACATACTCGTCAATTTCTTGAACGCTTCGTGCTACGCGTGCAGAAATGAGGTATTAGTTGCATAAAAATACTTCGCTACTTGCAAATCCAAAAGATGTTTCTGCGTGACATCTGTTTTTACAACGTAGCCACCTAGTTTTTTTCGGCCTAAACCAGCGCTCTGANACCTGGCCGTAACATACTCGTCAATTTCTTGAACGCTTCGTGCTACGCGTGCAGAAATGAGGTATTAGTTGCATAAACAAACTTCATTACTTGCAAATCCAAAAGATGTTTCTGCGTGGCATCTGTTTTTACAACGTAGCCATCTAGTTTTTTTCGGCCTAAACCAGCGCTCTGGTTTGCTTTAGGTAAGGAACTAGCAGATGCAGAAGACACAGAGGCAGAAGCATTTTCGTGTACTCCTAAAACAAGCATCTCTATAATAATATGTCTTTTAAATAAATGTCCTGGTAAGTTTTCTACCAACAACGCCAGATTTCATACGAACGTGCGGTATCCGTTACCGCCAAAGAAAGCGGCGTGATATCCTGCAGGATATTGTAAGATATGAAATAAATCACACCACATAACTACATAAGTTATAAAAATGTATGCCAAACAAAAATCATAGTACTGTTAATAAAAAAGATAGTAAGTTACCCGCGCTCGCGGCGGCACTGCCGCCGACGTTGTCTGAGTCTATGTTCTGATTGCAATCCTTTTCTGCCACACATATTTCTAAATGTTTTTTCATTCTCGCTACTAAACCCCTTAACTCATTATTACAACTTTTACACATCGCTTTGTTAAACTTTCCGCAAGCAAACTTTTTTTCATCAAAATAAACCCATACAGCATCTTTTTTCTTAAAGCCATTTTGTTGAATTCACACTTTCACTAATCAATCACGAATGACCGGGCAAAAACACTAAGTCGGGAGTTTACATTTCGGGGAATACATGAACTGTGTAGATAAACATAGCATTGCACGTATTTGTGCGCCGTAGTTTATGTCGGGGAAGTCCCTTCACACTTTTTGGTCAATTTCGTTGCATTAAAAAAGGTATTGATTTAAATAAGCGATAAAAAAAATCACTTGATTTTAATTGCGATTTAAATCACTGATTAAAATCAGGTGATTTAAATCATCTCAACTCTGGTTTATAACCTGTATGAATTCACTGTTTTATGTTGGAACTTTGGTACTGTGACAGTAATTTTTTTCCTCCAGTCAGTGGACAATTGCAAGATGGGAGACACGGTACGGGATTCTGTGTAAACGGTTACGTTTATTGAAAGGTGTGAAAAGTTTGCCGTAATTACGATGGAACAGTAGACATTTTTAGATAAACCCACTGTATTGTAGAATACTGTAATGCTCCTGAAATTGAAAACCATATACAATAGAAAGTTGATTATCCGAACATTGGTTATACGGACTAGTTTTAAAAATAATGATAATACGAAAAATGTAAAAGTTTTTTTTGTGTTTCCCTTACCCGCGGAGGAGAGACAAGCACATGTGACGGCCCTTGTTATGTGCCCTTTCACATGTTGTTCACAGTAACCATGTCTGGTAGGGATGTGGTTATTTGCTAACTGATTTACTTTTTTTATTTTATGTTGTTTCTATTTTGAATAAGCTTATCATGTTCTATGCATGCGTAATAAATTTAACATTATACGAAAATGATTTTTTACAAATTCTTTTATTTTCAAATTCAACATATTAACATTATCCGGATTTTAGTTTATCCGAATTACCTTTGGTCCCTATTAGTCCAGATATTCGATTTTCTACTGTATACAAGATGAACTAGATGGTTTTAATTAAGACAATACATCCACGAAGTAACAAAATTATCAGTGCACTGAATATTAATGTGGGAGTGGCTTATAGTATGACATAATTAATAAAAACTAAAAATTATTTTAGAAAAAACAAGATAAGAAAAAGTAGAAACAGTTTTTGGCCCATAATTATGTTCCTAATGTTTAAATAAAGTACAGTGGAAACCTGTTATAACATCCTCTTTTATAACATTTTCCTGCTTAACAAGCTGCCTTCTCCTGGTCCACAAACATGTTTTTCAATACAAAAATTACCCTCTTATAGTTTCCCCTTATATAAGGCTGCCATTTCTTGGAGCGCTTGAGATATGTTGTAACAGCATTCTACTGTACTCTTGACATCAAGTGACTGATGAAGATGTCACAGTCGGGAAAGGTTTTGTGTGGCAGTCAGAGACAAGGGCGATATGACTGAGCTGACTTTATTGGTTGCTCGCCGGACCCCGGCTGGTATATAAGCAAGGGCGCATGGTTTGATGGCACGGCACAAAGTCTGCTGTGGGCTTAACTGTCCTTTGTACTACGGGTTTGCACACAGCCACTGGTTTACCTGCGTTGGGTGTGGCATGGGGTAGCTCCAGACTCGGCCGGAACCCGTGCCCAGTCCTTGGGAGGAGGTGGTGCTGTGGCTGGCGGTGCTGATGATAGCATGTGAAGGGTTGCTGGTCCTGCGGTGATGGGAACCATGAGTTCGCTATACCCAGTGACGTGGAGCCTTTGACGGAAGTTGACGACTGTCTTGTAGGGTAGCTGAAATAGGGAGTGTGGGGGGACTGGGAGGTGAGGTCTCGTCAGTCATCGGGTGGCTTGAGCTCATTCCCGGGATGTTGTGCTGCAGAGGGCAGTTGGGACTGGGATACAGCTTACGTTGGATTAGGAGGCAGTAGCAGCCCTCTTTGTTCTCCACTTTGCACCACTCCTATGGGTGTATGGCATAGAGGTAGGAACTAAGGTCTGCCACGCTAAGGAAGAGCAGGCGACGTAGATCCCTAGCTAGGTGTAAAGCCAGCCAGGGCCAAGCCACTCAGAGTCGTACCCAATTACACCAACCGGCGACAGTACAGCGCAGTGGGTTTACCTTGGATGTCCAACAGCAACGTGGGTGTGGTCCAAAGGTGGGCAGACCTCCAGCATCAGTCTCTCACTCCTTCCGACAACAGTTCAGCACGGTGGATGGAGTGAATTGGCTGGGCTGGTTGACTTGCCGTCTTGTGGATTGAGTTCCTAGTGGACCGTACTGTAGCCAAGTGCACAGTATAGGTGGCACGTCTAATGGGTGTGTTCGCGACACACATGCGCTAGAGGTGAGCCGATATGGTTTATGAGTCATTTCCGATATTGCCGATACAAACTTGCCGATACCAATACCGCCTTGACAAGGAAAAATAACATTATTGCACGTTTCAAAAAATTAAAAAACATAATTTTTAAACATTTACCTAAATAAAATTCTAATTGTCTTCGTTTTTATTGTTTCAGTGATAGGCCTAACCCTTACGATAAATATAAATCTAGGAACCACATATTAAGCTTAAGGATATTTATTAGACAAAAATAATCTCCAAAAGCATGTCATTTCGCAATGAAACTCTTAAAAAAAACATAACACTTCAAATGGTGCGTACATTCAAGGTGCCCTTTTAAGTTTGTGGTACTATAGGACCACGATAATGTACCCCCTCTCGAAACCAAACGGTTTGTCGTGAAACTAATAAGACAAAATATTTTTGTAGGTAATCGNAAAAACATAACACTTCAAATGGTGCGTACATTCAAGGTGCCCTTTTAAGTTTGTGGTACTATAGGACCACGATAATGCACCCCCTCTCGAAACCAAACGGTTTGTCGTGAAACTAATAAGACAAAATATTTTTGTAGGTAATCGTAAATATTAATTATTTTATTATTATATATGTGTAAGGCTAATTAAATAGTAAATTTTGTTCATGCTACAAGCTTGCCTACATAGATCAAATTCAGAAAACGCAAATGGTGGCTACTATTGTTTTGTTGTATACACGTTTTGTAAACAATCTTGCAAAACGTGCCTAATTTTGCTTTGGAAATAGACACAGCCAGTTGGGTACTTTAGTAAAAACCAATTTCAAAATAGTGATTATTTTAATAAAACCAAATAGTGAGCACAGCCACTCCAATTATGGCAAGTTTAAAACAGCGTCATCTCAGATTCCTATGACAAAATATCGGTTATAATATCGGCAATTTAAACATGAATTG
Source organism: Clitarchus hookeri (assembly GCA_002778355.1). NCBI lineage: Eukaryota > Metazoa > Arthropoda > Insecta > Phasmatodea > Phasmatidae > Clitarchus > Clitarchus hookeri. The sequence goes on along the minus strand of NQII01000820.1, from coordinate 522,626 downwards.
CTCACAATTCCGATAATAACGATATTGGCCGGTTACGGTTTATCGGTACCGGTATCGGCTCAGCCCTAACATGCGCTCAGTTAAGGGAGCCCGCATCAGTGCTCTAGGTTTGGCAATTAGGTTGTAAAGACATGGTCTCCTGCTTTTCCTTGTTGGGCAGGTGTCTACAGGAAATAAAAGCCACAGTACTCTGAGGTTCGATACAAAAACATATTTATTCCCATGAGGAAACAGACACGGTAACCCGTACTAACTCCTAACTAACAAGTACTGTAACGGAAGTAGACTAGGATAAACCAGGTGAAGGGGACCTGGGTCTAAACTAGACATGAGCAGATGCGGCTAGGTAGCTATGATACTAACTGACCCTAACTAACTCGATGCTGTTGTCCAGAAACGACTCTGGTGGCACTACCAGAAGGGTAGTGGATGTTCACAAGGAGTTAAGACTTTTTCCGAGGATGCTGGATAAAGTCTTGAAGACGTCTGGCAGGTAGCGTGGTCCTACTGGAGGGTGTCGATGTTTGCTTAGAGCTCCAGTACACGAGCTGGTGGAGCTGCGGAGTATGAACTGCCGTTTTGCGGCTATGTACAGATATATATTACACCTGCCAGCGGGCTCTCTGTGGTGTGGGGTAAGCTCCTCCTATCGTGGGCGGAGCTGCGCTCTCTGGAGCCATCTCTCAGTCCGTGGCGATAGCAGGTGTCTCTGTCATTCGGGGTTGCATTAGCGGCGTGAGTTAAAGTACTTAGCTGGGCCACTTGGCTGGTGGCTTCTATCACACGTTGAGGGGTTGGCGTGACGTCTGACATAAAGGTAAAACGAACTTGGCTGACGTGTCCGTGGGTGCCCCAGCATCTAGGGGCCTGCTGGTAAGCTCTGGTAGCAAGTCTTCCGGGTAAAAACCCCGCCCGGGTTGAGTGATAACACGTGAAGATGAGGCGAAGTCGTGTTTCAATAACGTCAATACATGTCACGTCTCAATATTATTTATGTTTCTGGATTTCCATCTTCTGCTTTTGACTTATTGATGACCCTTTCAAGCACATACATGTGTAGTTCCAATTGCATGGAAAATACTATCTAAAATGTACGTAAAATCCCCCTCCTGCCTCTCAATGTTTTCATATGTGCAATTCTTAAATATGGAAGTGCCAAACTGGATAAAATGTAAAGCTGATGTCGCAGAACAGCAAGATAAATGTTCCAGTCCAGTGGTAGTTGTTTGCTGCTAAAACGTTACGTGGTGCTGTTTTAAAACTTTTCTTTGGTGTCAACTGGAGATAGTAGAGACTGTATGTCTGGAGACATCTATTTATTCAAGTAAATTAATATCTCTTTAATAAACTGTCTGATTTTTCTGCAAGAAGATACTGAAAGTGGAATTCGTACTCACTAAGTGACTTGGCATCCAAAGTTTACATTTTCCCTTAGACAAGAGGTCATACATACCTTTCTGGGGTGTACTTTCATTTGGAAGATGTCTGCCTATACAACGAAATGAATATTTCACTTAAAAAAATGCACGGTTAACACAATTTTTGGGTGTTTGGTTGTTCAAAGTTGGTGTGCTATGATTCGTCGGCGGCGCTGATTCTACAAGGCCATTCTCAAGGTATGTAAATCCTTATAAAATTGGCTCCCGACTGTGTGTGATAAGCTCTAGCAATGAAGGTTGCAGACGGTAGATGTGTAGGACTCACCCCCTTGACATCATCGAAGGTGACGTGGATCTCCTCTGGGTCGACCTCAACCTGGTTGCCCAGCTGTATGCGGAACATGGAACCACTCGTGCTAGCTGCAACAAACATTAATGGTACATGACACATCACCATACCACAGCACTGGTTCCCCCAGTTCTGCACAACCTTCTGTCCCTCTCAGACTAACAATACTATACCTTGGTAACAATTACAATCAATTTTGAGCTTTAATTTTCTTTCTGTACAAATTAAAATTAATGTTTTTAATACAGACTATGAAAAATTACTATTTCTTAAACTGAACATTGAAAACAAAAAGGAGTTTGTTTACATTCCAGATTTATTATGTACGTATAACTACACAAAAAAATAGTTCAGGAAACAAAATCGGTATTAATTACAATTAAGAGTCTGTGAGCACAAGTTTTTGAATTAGATTAGAGTTCAAAGATTTTTCTTTGAAGCCCATGAATTTGAGTCTAAACTCAAGTTTTATAGAAGAGATGTTTGAAATATTTTCAGCATTAAATAAGTATTGCAATTCGCAAAACTATTTTCTATATTTTATTACCATTAATATTAATCAATTTTTAACATTAATAAAATGCACAAAGCCCAATTACTATACATTAAATTTACTAACACCCTGTCTTGGGAAAAAATATTGCCTCGGGTCACATACAGGATGAAAGTTGAACACAGTTTACTTAAGAATGCTAAATGCATGGTACATACATTGACCATGCAGAAGTGCTAGTAGTGACATGCATGTTTAGTGATTTTATTTTGTAGTGCATGAATCCAGGGGCAACCCCGCCGGAAATCAAACCTGGTTCGCCTTGGTAGGTGAGTAGTCTAACCACAATACCACCACGGCCCCCTAGCTACTTGGGTATAGTGGCACTTCCAGAATTTTCTTTTTCAAAAAGATAAACAAGCTGGAACCACTAAAAACCCAATATGGCAGGGAAAGATTCCTCTCAAGGTTTCATTGTAATTACATCAAAATAAAAATAAGACACGTATATTTTCTGATCCACAGAAATAGTTGAATGACATCAATATAGAATAGCAAAAAAACAAGAAAGAGGAGGAAGGGTAGCAAATTTATAAAAATTAGTGTCCCATTTTCTATGTAAAATGCACTGTAAACTTGAATTAAATGCATTACATGACATATATACAAATCAATGGACAATATATTGTACAGAATAAATATATTCAAATTATATGTAGTTTAGTAAAAAATATTGCACTAATTTTAATCAAAAATCACTTGTTTGCATGGTTCAAACTAAAACAATTCTTGGCAATTTTAGTTTTCATTTGGGAATTTAAAATTACTGCACAGTATCAACCAAATAAATTTTTTTTTGAACTTGTAAACTACACTACATATGTTGAATTTGTTCAGATTTGTACCAAGGCATTTTCACATGTATGCCAAACTGAAGCTCACAACCACTAAAAATGTGACGTATAGCAAATAGATAATAAAAGGTCGTGTGACATGGGGTGGAAATCAGTTTCTTATCTAAGAGAGAGTAGAGAGTATTTACTGTACCCAGGAGTGAGACGAGGATGGCAAGAATGAGGAAAGTGGAGAGCACGTTCTGGAAGACTTTGAAGTAGCGCATGGCTTTGCCAGACCCCTTCTGAGTGCTTCCTGCAAGGTAGCCTTCTGCGAATGCCACCTTGAGCTTGTCCCCCTCCTTGGGCACCAGTTCCAGGACATCTGTAACACATGGAGGTTCCTGCACTCGCACAGTGCCTCATTCAGAAAGCACCTCTGTCACTGATGGTTCACTGTAATACCACAACCATTAGAATATGTTTTTGTAAACTATATTAATTAGTGCTAACACAATGTTATTTTTAATTTAGCTTGCCCAGCACTAACTGTTTTAAAGTTATTATTAATCCAATTATTTTTTAGTTCAACCTCGAAATAACGTATGTGTAAATAACGAAAAAGCCATCTTAAGTCAAGGTTTTCAGGAACCATCAATAAATCACAAAAATTAATAGGGAAAAAAAAAATACACATCCTTGCTCAAATGGAAAAATTGCAATGAAAACTTATTTAAATAATTCACTGGGCCATGGCAATATGTAATATGTCCGTATTTCTTAGTAAGTACCCTTAAGCCATCTGCCAAAAGAAAAAAGTTAAAAGCTATTAGAAACACTGACTGTAGTGACGGAGTTGAGCATGCCGCAAGGTGCGTGCGCGACTAGCAAGTTAGAATGCACAACACATGGCATCATGAAGGGCTCCTTTGTTCTTCACCCCCTCCCCCTCCAATACCCTTTGCAGCCAACCAATCACACGTACATAGCAACAGTGGTAGCCAATAACAGCGTGGGTTACAGATCTTCCCTTTCCCTCCCATGAGCACCTTTTATCTCGTGACCACACCATGTTCCCATGTTTTTGTGCAGTGTTTGGCTTCAGGATAAGTTTTTCAACAGTGCTGTTATAACTTTGATTTTTGGCTTTTCTTCTTGGATTTTGATTACGGATTGCGATTGGAACTTACTGCATTGGCTGTAGATGACTTGCTTACGCTAGTTTTATTAAAATACTATTTTATGTAAGGTTTTGTATTTTTTATTAATTGGTGACTTGTTTAAGTTTTTTGACCTTGGATTTTGATTTCAAGATACGAGTGGAAACCAGCATTACACAGAAACCAATACAACATATTACGTCAACAATAACGGCATGACAGCACTGCCTGTTTCCGCTGCAACACGCCTTACTTCTCTCCCGTATGTATCGCAGCTGCCCTTGATAAGTAGACCATGACCAGCTTACACAAGAGTGCCGGCTGATTGTACGTGTGTCGCTATGGACAGTCAGTGTGTTGAACAAATGAAGGCACAAGTATGGTGTATTTATTTAATTTTAGTGAGAAAGTTGGTCTTCGCACTGGCTAAAAATGTAAGCTGGTAAAAAATACATCCATAGAGGCGCATACTACAATGTTTAAGTTTTTGTGGAGACAAGAGGAGGTGCACGGCCTTATAGGATATACATTTCTATCCGGAAGACGTCTGCCAATTGAAGTGGATTTTATTTTGTTAATCGATTTTCTGACTTTAGCACCAAATGTCAGAGAATGGATTTTATGCCCATCTTAAGTTAAGCACCACTCCAATGTTAAAATTTTTTCTTCTCAAAGTAAGGTTGTTCATAGTCTTGTGATGATATATTTTTATCCTGACAATTCCCTCCTGTTGACTAAAATTTTGTTAATAAATTGTTTACTTTTTGTACACAAAGGTCTTAAGAAAAGCATAACACACTCCTTAAGTGCGACAATGTGACAAAATCAGCAGCAGATTATTTCAGAAGTGGTAAATTACAAAAATAGGACTAAACGCACAGCAGTGACACGTAAGCAAAAACAATGTTTGTTGAAAATTTATTTTATTTGTGTTATCTATTACTAGTACTACTTGTGCATGTGTACATAATGTACTGTATACCAACTTTGTATGCCATGGTGAGTTCAGCTGATACTTATACATCTTTGTTAATATTTAGATGTTAAATGATCGGAGCATGTAATTTTCGGCGATGCTACAGAAATTTTTGTTCAATTGATGGGGTAAAAATTAAATTTCGAAGTTCGGCAAAAAGTGACTTTTTTTTAGCATTATTTACATAGGAATTTTGTCGGGACCACAGAAAATTTTCTGTGGACATGGACCTTTGATCCATCCANGAAATGGGCTTGAAAGTAGATCTTTAGCAGGGCTTCAGAAAATCTTGAAGTTACCGTGAATACATTATAATAACTGATGACCATGTTATGCGAGACCTCAGCCATCAACCCATCTCTCCCGGGATAGGGAGGTAAGCGACACAGTGCAACCGACAAGGGGGAAAAATGGGTGGAATGGAGTGCCAAGAAGAGGGGGAGAGTTGACTAATCAGACACACTCTATACAATAAGGTACATAGCAATAAAATACAAAGGAAGGAAATAATACCAGGCACAAAAGTCAACATCCCTCCACACTAACGTTCATAAATTTAACACAATTATTTTAATTTTGAATATTTATTGCATTACCTTTCTATAAAATGGAGAAACAAGTTCTAACTTGTACATTTTTACCACCCTTATAATAAATTTTTTATTTTAATTTATACACAGCTGTAAAAGCGAAACATGAAATCTTAAAAATGAGCATTTTTCACTATGTGTGTTTGTACACAGCAAGATATACATATACAGTATATACATACAAACATATTGGAATTTCAATTCTTAAAAAAATTTTGTTTGATTCAATTTCTTTTGGGTAGAAACTCAAATAATAAAATTAGAACACGACTTTAGGAAAATCACACAAAATTATACAATGTAAATAAACACACATTTACAATGGCACTGCAAAAAGAACAAAACACCAAACTTATATAATTCCAACTTAACCCACAATACTGTATATTAAATTGAATAAAAATTAAAAAATTGGTATGATTCACGACTGGCTCAGAGGTTAGTCACTAGCCTCGTACTGCAAAGTTCCTGGTTCCATCCCATTTCTCAGACGATATTCTCACGCGGGAAGTGTAGCCGACATTGCTATGATGTGGGAATACTGTACTTATTTCCTCAGGAGAGACCTACTTTCTCTCCCATCTTTATCCTGTTGCCACTAGCTGACATAAGAAACACACGAGAGCAAGCCAATGGCATAGCACAAAACAAAGAATGAGTAAGAACAGAGGCTCACGCTGCAGCTTGTCGTGGTCGAGGCGTAGTACCGACTTGTCGACAGGCAAGGAGGAGACAAGTGGAGACACCCCCAGGGCCCTCCTCAGGCGGTCTGCCAGCGAGGGGTTGCGCGCCTGCTGCATCTCCACCGAGCGCTCCGTCTTGAACCCTCGCACCATCATCCCTCCAAACACAATTCATGTATATTTACAAGCTGTTCATGGCTAATCAAAATCTTTTCAAAATAACCTCTGCAGAAAAGCCACTAAATAACTTTTTAATTTCAACATGCACACTAACTAGAGTACTTACAGTAAAACTGGGATTGAATTACGGGAAATAATTCCATAACTTTGATGCGCGACAAGTACTGACATTTATTTAAATATAACTTCGCCTCATCTTCACGTCACCCCAGGCGGAGTTTGAACTCTGAACAACTTGCTACCAGAGCCTACCAGTACGCCCCTAGAGGCAGGGGCACCCAAGGACACATCAGCCAAGTTTGTTTCGCCTTTATGTCAGATATAACGCCAATCCCCCAAGTGTGATAGAAGCCAGCCAAGCTGCACAACTAAGCTCCTAAACTCACGCTGCCAATGCAACTCCGCATGACAGAGATGACTGTTTCGCCATGGAACGAGAGATGGCACCAGAGAGTGCAGCTCCACCCACGGGAGGAGAAGCTCAACCCCGCACCACAGAGAGCCTGCGGGCAGGTGGATATATATATTCATTCATGCATAGCCGCAGATCGGCAGTTCATTCTCCGCAGCTCGCTCCACCACCTAGTGTGCTGGAGTTTTCTGCAGACATCGACGTCCTCCAGTAGGACCATCGCTACACCAGCAAAGAAATCAACGAGCAGAATAAAGTTGCTAGTGTGGGGGCTATTGCCACGCCAGACGCTGCCTCGGCGAGCACCAAGAGTCTACTGCTCTGCCATTGTCCGTTATCTGTCTGTGTGGATGGTAGGCACTCTGTATATTACTTCGCTGCATGCCTACCCCCACTCCTCGCCACAAACAAAAGCATGGCATGGGCCGGCCTCTCTTTCCCACGCTATTCAAAACTGAGTAGCCATATTAAACTGCGTAGACCTTCGAAATGCATCACCAGTTAAAAGATAATCGAACTTCTAGAACAAAAACTGTTGACGCAGTTCGGAAAGCTTCTATCTAATGCTGACGCGTACTGAAAACTATGACTTACGAAACGGCAACCGGATGCCTGATAAACGAACTCCCACTGCTTTAATTTCAAATTCCGATAACAAATTATGATGCCTGGCAGAGCGAAAGAAAATGAACCGCGTATCCCGAAAATGAATACTACTGCGTCATTACAATATGTAATGTGGGTTTAAACAGGTAAGTGCTATGGTCAGTGGATATTTCAGGTGAGACTTCTGCATGAGTTTAGCCACAAAATACTGCAAGGCAATTCGACAATCTTTGCGAAAGCATAGGATATCATCCTTCTCACAGACCTCACATTTTCCAAGAGCTGCTCAAGTACAAAATCCATGGTCTACATGCTTAAAATCCTTGAGAGCCATAAAATATTTGCTTCCATTCTCCTTCAGAAAATCTATTTTGTGAAGTGAAGTGCACTGCAGTGCTCTAAATAATTTCTTTCTTCACAATTTTAGACACTGCAGTCTTTACTATAACAGTCAAACTGCCGTAAAGGAATGGTGCCATTGGAGCATCCATCTGAAATTCCATTAAAAATGGCTCTATGTCATCAGTCATTCCATCAAAAAGCAATTTTAGCTGCAAGAAGTTTATATTTCTGTGCCATTGGTACTATTGAAAAACTGTTGCAAGATGGCTTCTTAGCAGTGCCTTCAACTAACTGTACATATTTTTCCACAAGAGACAAAATTTCCTTTGCTCTTCTTGCAACCCTCCCATTCTGCACCCAGCGGATAGAGCACACCCTAAGAAGAAACATTAGACACAAAGACTTCTGCGTAGTCACCTCTTAGACTTGGAGCCACCTTAAACAAATTGTACAGAGCTCTGTAAAATTCCACCATCTCCCAATCAATCTTCTTAAACCCAGTCTTAAAAGCATTATGAATGGTGTGCAATCCACAACTCCCAACCTCAAGAAACTGCGGAGAATCTGGAGCTGATTGAATATCTTCCTTTAACAGTCTTAATAAATTGAAGTTGACATTCGGGCCATCCATTGATAACTGAATGATCTTCATCAGGTCGAGGTCTTCTAATCCCTTTTTCAGAATTCTGAGGAGATCTTCACCACAGGTATGATGCAAGAACACTGATGTTACATATCTGGCACTAACTTTCTTAAGTTTTGGTCCCAGAACCTTACACACAAATCCATCTGTTGTCTCTGGACCACCTTGTTCATATGCTCTCATCAAAGCTCAAGACAAAATAGCCACAATTATTCAACTCAGCTTTTAACATACCATGGAAATATGGAGAAAGACGGTAGACATCACATAAGAAATCTATTCTATCTGAAGATGCATATTCTTGGATATTTAGTCATCAGGAAACATTCGACGGCACAGACACACACTACTAGCAGCTCCTCCCAGAGTCGTGGTCCATTACCGTCTGAACGCACCACAAAGTTTCCGCACGCGTCGCTTCATCTTTCTGAATGTAACTCTTTATGCTGCAGACAAACAATGAGTGTACTGGAGGGTTTACTGGCGAGACTGTGCAGACGCTAGAAACAGCAGAGCCTGATGAAGAATGTTCCGATAATGGAGATTCTATTGTCAAATACACTGAAGAAGTTGCACTCGCTTCACAAGTGGAACTAACCTGTGAAGTAACCCATATGTCAAGAGATGCTGACTTCTCAGAGCTACTAACTTTTTGTTTGTGCTTGCTACCATTTGAGTGGCTGACAATTGCTATTCTTCCCATAGATTCAATGGAGAATATAGTATTGCAGACTGCACTCTGGGCAGAGTGACGATTATCCTGGACTACTTGCACCCAAGGAAATTCAACATTCCAATCTGGTTGAAATAAAATTTTTCCTCGAATACACCATGCCATAGTGATGTGGAAGCGCACACATCTACAAAAATAACAAAATTGGAATTAGAATTAACATATTTTAGTGTTTGAGATTTCCTCATTACTTCTAATACAGTTCACTCCTATACATGGATGGATAATGCTTAGGAGAAACATATCAATTTAATGAGCATGTACCTGTGTTTGTAAATATTAACATGTTGCACATAAAGTTAACTTATGGTCTGCCTTTTCCACTGTAACCACCTAATGCAGTCAGTGACATTCGTACGAGATGGATTTTTTTTACTAATTAATAAGTTAATACTGGTAGAATAAAATTTATTTAATCAAGTGCACAAGGGGAAGTCCAAAGCTGTCCCGTCATACAAATTGTGTTTAATTAATAATACATACATTTTTTTTAGTAGGGGGGAGAGAAAATGTTAATAATTCTGTGCTCCATATGCTTGTACAAATGCATGTTGTATATTATACAAGGCTACATTTTACAAAGCCAAGCAAGACATAGGTTTGCAAAATTCTTAGCACTGCAAAATGCAATGCTGAAAAGAAACAGTAGCTATATTATAGCAAATATGGGTGAGACATGTGGCACTAGTTATTCAATTGTGGTGAATAATCAGGAGTTTGCAAGTATTTCAAATTCTGAATTTAACAAAGTGTTGACACTGCATACTAATGCCATGTTCGAACTGATGATTTTTTTCACTTAGTAATTTGGGATTTCTTTGGTGAGCTCAGATGCTGTAGACAATAACTTGTTGAGCATTCATAACAACACATTGTAGGGCATGTAATGCATAAAGAAACAGTTTTTATACAATCGCTGAAATATGCAGATGTCGGTACTTAAAGTCCATATAAAACTCTGATAGTTTATTAACGCTGCAGTAATTATATTATTGTTATGTAATAAAACAATAAGCATCGCAAACAGCCGCTTTATGAAGCGCATCAGTCTGCCGTAGGTGGCGACACACACAATGCCACCTTGCACGTCTGTCGGCAGCTAGCCGCACGGAACAAGAGCAGTCACCATGCCCTCTTCCCTTTTCAAGTATACAAACTCCTGCAGTCTCGCTGCCCTTTCCTGCCTCGTTTACCATTTTTTTTTACCCATCCTTGTTTATGAGAGACATGAAAATATGAAAGGTACAGAAGTTTGTGTCTTAAATATATTTTTGCGCGACACTTCGGTTGTCTTCTTTTTTACATTTGACATAACATGGGTAGAAGAAAGCAAAGGTACAATACAAAAACTATTTTTAAAAAAATAGAAATAATAGAGAAAGTGGATAAAAATGAGAGAAATGAGAAAAGTCATTGCACGAGTGTACAGTATCTTGCTTTCTGCGCCATCTACTTAATTGAAAAATTTTGCTTCAATCGAGAATCAAGTTAGTGAAAGGACACAGGTTTAAAAATATTTTGACCTGGAAGACACTTTGTTTTGGGCTGAATAACATGACTTGGTAACGTCTGGACACGTACGTAATGCTCGAAACGGCATCAGAGAAAGGGTGGCTCAACTACCACTGCCCATAGGGATACTGTGAGTAGTAGTTCCACGCAGGTAGTTGCCAAGCTGCCTTTTTTTGTGCAGACTTGGAATGCAACCGTCTTCCTCCCACGATCGGCTGACCAACAATAGCCTGGAGAAGGAAGGGAAATGCTGAAATGGGGGGAGAGGGAAATGTTTTGACAGCTGCCTAGCAGTGGTATAAAGAAAAAGGGGGAGAGAAGGCAGGCGTGCATAGGAATGGTCATTTTCAGTGTGTCTGCAAGACAGGGCAAACTCGTGGCGGAAATTTACTTAAGTGTTACTGTATTTTTGGGACCACAAAACACATGTCTATCATAATTTGTTTTACCTCCAGACCTTTAGTCTACATCGTATTATTTTTTTTCCAGTTAAGTTTCGATGAAGTATAATTTTATTTTAACAGTGCTCCATTTCTTTTTGTGTTATAAGTTTAGAATAGCATTTATGAAATTTTTCATTTCTGAAGATTTAAGTTATTTCAATATCAGTTTTTCGAAACTGTAAATGGTGAAAACTGGTGTTTTTAAAGTCGTACAGGCTGTGCAGCTCACGTATATATTTATTATTACGCCATAAAATCACAGTCGCAACTGGAAGCCACAGAGGCAAGTTGCAGGCAGAAAGACTGCCCACCAGTTTAATTGGCTTGTGTATCGAGGCGATGCGGCATGTGATGCACGTGTATGGACCACCATTATCGCTCCAGTGCATCTTGGACTCATGAAATGCAAAATAAACGTCTTCAATGGCGTACCCTTAAGAGGAATAGTGCACGTAAGCATTATTTGCCAGATTTTTGTCATAAGTTGTTTTGAAAAGGGTTTAATGGAATTTTCGCCTCGAAAAGACACAAGCAACTATTTTGAACAACTTACTTTATTAGATATTCACTGCCTTAATTATTCTAGGAGCACTGATGGGAGTTAGGAAATAGGTTATTCATTCTTATCATCCATCAGTGCTCCGAGAACAATAAATGCAGTGAATTTCTAATAATGTAAAAAGATTTACATAATTATTATTTAAGTCTTTTAGTGCCAAACATTTAGAAAAATCCTCTACAAAACCACTCGTGACAAAAATTATGTAAATATACAGCTTTCGTGTACCATTCCCCTTAACCACAGATGCACCAGCTAATTTTTTGCACTCAAATTTGTTTCAAGTGTTTTAAATCCCACAAAAAAAAATTTGTAAGCGCACGTGCCAGCGCTTATCTTGCCGCCGACAACCACCCCAATACGTCTGCATGCACAAACGACTTAAATTCTCTATGACTCTCATATCACCAGCACCTTTCTGGAGACCTAATTTTTTTAGAAAAAAAATTGCAGGCGGCACGTGGGTAAATACTGCTTACACTAATATTTAACATGTGCAATGCCAACTCTGTTTTCAGAGAAAAAGACCAGTCCCAACAAAAAAAAACACTAATAAAAAACTTTTTAAAATGAGAAATTATGTAATTCAAAGTAAAAATTTTTGGCTCCTGGCATTTTGAATTATTGAAGTTTTACTTAAATGTTTATAAGCATTTATACTTCAGAAATATTAATTATATGAATATCATGTCGTGCAACCCTAGTACACAAATATTATCATCTGTTTACCATGTGTTAACAGATAACGAACGTAGCTAATTATTGTGACAAAGGCCTGAAGAAACACATTCCATTCAAATGAAAGCTTAATCACAAATTATACTGTACACACTGTAAATATTACTTACCAGATGGACGTACTTCAATAGTCACTGTACCTTACGTTACGAAACGCTGTTGCATGCCGACTGGCCTGACAGCCCGCGGAAAGCGGCCACATTTGGGATTGGGCAAGTTCATTCATCCGACCCACACGCACGTATGTTGCTGTGCGTTATCAGTAGCAAGCAACAGCATGCAGTCAACGTCAGAAGTAAAACATCAGTTGATGCATTAATCACAAGATTCACAAGCTTCGGCTTTCATGACTACATCATAGGATTTTGGAGAGGAGGAAGGGAAACGCAAGATGAAAATACATAGTACGAACTCTCAAATATCTAACTAAAATCCGGTGCAATTCCCGTGATTTTCCCGGGCAGTGAAATTCCTGTACAATTCCCGTTTTTCCTAGTTTACCGGTCAGTAGACATCCTGTAGATTTTATGTCATATCTTGGGATACAATCAACCAATTCCTATTAAATTTGGCGAAGAAGTTGTACTGTGATAGGCCATATTAATTTATATGTTTTAAATGTGCCAAATACATTTTCAAAATTACAGCTATAAAAACATTTCATCAGTGTGTTCTATATCTACGAAATTATGTAAACAAGTTTAACTTAACTTTGTATTTTGGCAGTATCTATAACACTCATTCAATGTGCAAATACATAATATTTTTGTCCATTAAGAAGTTTGCATGAAAAAAATGGAGGTTTTTTGCCATATCTCCAACACCAATCAACCGATTTCCACGAGTTACACACAAGTAGTGCTACAGTAGGGTATTTAAACTAAAATGTTTGAGGTAAGGAAGGCTTTTTTAATGGCGTTAATATAAATAATTTAAGTTAGTATGATATATCTATTAAACAATTCATAAAAAAATCAACCACTTTTGTAAGTTAACAGTATTAATTAGAAGCATCAATTATGCACAAAGATACTCTTTAGCAGAGGATTTTGCAAAATAGTGCCAGGTGAGAAAATTTAACATTTTTCCATAGTTCGGGAACAATTAAACTAATTTCCACCAAATGTTTCACATGAATAATGCTACAGAAGGCCATGTAAACTTACATGTTTTAAGTGGCTGAAAACCTTATTTTCAAAATGACAGCTCTGTAAATATTTCAAGTTAGTAAACCCTATCATTCAAAACATTAGACTGATTACATCCGAAGTTGATGCTCCAAATCGTGCATCCATAGTGCAGTTGACTGCATACTAGTTTATGCTACGGGGTTTTCTGGATTCGAGTCCCGGGTAAGGCACGTGTATTTGTAATTGCATCACTACTGTTGCATAGGTTTCTGATTTAATCTCTAATGATATTGCTGCCAGAAGTACATCAAGGCCTACCTACTATCTAAGCTTTTAAGAACTTCATTCAAAATGATTTGCACCAATGTATAAGAAAGTAGGCTCGTTAGTTATATCAGTAATTACTTGTTACAATTTACAAAGGTTTGTACTTCAACATATCCAATAATAGTATATTCAATCACTCACTCCAAATTCAAAAATTAAACAACACAATTATATACAGGATTAGATAGAATAAATACAGTAGTAGAATTTTAACAAGGGAGGAAAACACGATTGATAGTGGAATGTATTTAATACTGTATCAGTTCAGGAAGTGAGGTATGCCATATACAAGCTGGAACAAAAGGTTGTTTACAAAATTTAGGGGATGATAGAGGAGGTCAAGATGAACAACATTTGTACATACCAAAGATCATGCACTTCAACCATTTTGCCGCTAGGGTGGGTCACAGCTCTACGTACTAAGTGCCATTTCTACAAAAGGAGAGTTGACAGTTACACTTAAAGACGTTGCTGAAATTGCTTGCCATTGACTCCAACACAGAGGTGGCATCTGCGTGCCAGTGGTTATCAGGTACGTTCAAAGATTCCAGGTGTTTCTGAAATGACCATTGCGGTCCAGTAAAATGTACAGCGCAACCAGATGATTGACTACTATACCAGCCCACACATTGACAGCAAATCTGTGCTGATAATGGTGTACAACAGTATCCTCCAGATTATCCCAATCCCAAAAATGGCTGTTGTGCCTGTTGAAAATCCCCTTCCTCGTAAACAATACACACGATGGGAAGGCATGATTAGCTAACATTGGCTGACAAAACCATTGCGCAAATTGTAGGCGATGGAGAAAGTCACAAGGAGACAGATGGTGCATCTTCTGCAAATTGAATGGGTGCATTCCCTCCTGATGCAAAACACGCAGCACAGTAGTATGTGTAGTGGTGAGACGTCTGGCTACAACGTGTGCGCTGGTATGTGAATTCTGCTGAAACTTGTATCACAGGCTCCTCCATTTGTACAGTGCGCACAGCGCAAGGGCGACGAATTTACTGTCGTCGTACCTGCAGGGATCCTGTCTCACGAACAAGTTCATGCAGTCGGAAAAGAGGCGTGATGGCAACCGTCTAATCGAAAAGCGTTCGGTGTACAGGCGCTTTGCAGCACGGCTATTTCAAAGAGTCTCCCCATACAACAGATGCACGTCCGCCAGCTCAGGGAACGTGAAGTCCGTCATTCCAAACCTATCAGAAATGGCAATGTTATTGTACATACTGTACATCAAACATTACGAACTCTCCAGAGTTGTGACACAATGAACTCAGAACACACAGTGCTGTACAACATGAAGGCCTACCTTTCTGTGCTTACACACTATGTTACAAACGTAAGCTGATGATTATCTTCGAACAGAAACAGACTGCTCTTCAACACATGTCGACAACGGTGACCGACCTAATGTATAATGTCATGGAGGATGCGCGCACATAGAGCTCTAACCCATCCACCTTATCTGCACCCCTAGCTGCAAAACGATCGGAGAAGATGACTTTTGGTACAAACAAATGTTGTTAATCTTGACCTCCTCTATCATCTCCCAAACGTTTTAAAAGACCTTTTGTTCCACTCTGTATATTTTACTAGTTATTTATAGAATTTCATGCTAGGCAAATGTAGTGAAATATGAGCATTNTATAATGTCATGGAGGATGCGCGCACATAGAGCTCTAACCCATCCACCTTATCTGCACCCCTAGCTGCAAAACGATCAGAGAAGATGACTTTTGGTACAAACAAATGTTGTTAATCTTGACCTCCTCTATCATCTCCCAAACGTTTTAAAAGACCTTTTGTTCCACTCTGTATATTTTACTAGTTATTTATAGAATTTCATGCTAGGCAAATGTAGTGAAATATGAGCATTAAGTACCATTGTGCATGTACGTAGTATGGCAGTGTGCATGCACATAATGCAGCAGCATGCACGCATGTTTGAGAGATGGCAGTTAGCCGGACTATGGACAATGTGCCATGTAGTAATCATGACACCATGGTCAGTGCTGCACCTTGCATTTTCAGCAGAAGCTTATTTAAACACAATAATTCTCCCATCGCAGTCCAGACGAGGTTTCGGCACCACTTTGGCCTGCAACGTTATGACAAGGAGCCTAATCACCGCCAAGATAGATAGATGGGTAACACAGTTCTGGAACACCAGATCATGCTTCAACAAAAAGACACACAAAAATTCTCATTGACACGTTACACCATGTGCTGCAGGGTTTCCACCATCGTTTNCCTCTATCATCTCCCAAACGTTTTAAAAGACCTTTTGTTCCACTCTGTATATTTTACTAGTTATTTATAGAATTTCATGCTAGGCAAATGTAGTGAAATATGAGCATGAAGTACCATTGTGCATGTACGTAGTATGGCAGTGTGCATGCACATAATGCAGCAGCATGCACGCATGTTTGAGAGATGGCAGTTAGCCGGACTATGGACAATGTGCCATGTAGTAATCATGACACCATGGTCAGTGCTGCACCTTGCATTTTCAGCAGAAGCTTATTTAAACACAATAATTCTCCCATCGCAGTCCAGACGAGGTTTCGGCACCACTTTGGCCTGCAACGTTATGACAAGGAGCCTAATCACCGCCAAGATAGATAGATGGGTAACACAGTTCTGGAACACCAGATCATGCTTCAACAAAAAGACACACAAAAATTCTCATTGACACGTTACACCGTGTGCTGCAGGGTTTCCACCATCGTTTAGAGGAATGTGTTGTCCATGATGGTGGACACCTTCCTGGCATGGTATTCAAGAAATGACTTGTGAAACGTAAATGGCACACCTTATCCTAGTATGAACTGATACTAGTATTTATACAGTCCGTTATCATTTGCATTTTCCCATCTTATTGAAATACTATTATTTATTCTGCTCAAACGTGTACTTTTAACAAACATGGAAATGATTGTGAGGATACTGCAGACATGATCACACACTGGCTAGAACTCACCCTCACCTCGAGGGAAGGGCTGGTGGCGCAGCAGCTGGCAGAGGTCGGCAGAGAGCAGAGGCAGTGGGCAGCCACATTTGTTGCCTGCAAATGAATCTGCAGACACATATGACACACTCCAAGGGGGTGGCCGAGACATCAGTTTCTGCCACAGCAGCCACGTCCCGACTTTGTCTCCTGCCTGCAGCCACAGCCGCGGCAGTCGCTCCCCACCATGCTTCCTAAGTCTCCGCAAAGCCTGCACACGTCACACAGCACTAACAATCCTCACAAGTTGTGCTGCAGTTTATAGCATGCTACAAGCTTCTTGCTTAACGTTTACACCTTGTAAACAATGTACAAGTTTTCTATCAACACACAAGGAGTATAGTGGAACAACGTTATAACGAGTATGGCCTATAGCGTCACGTCCGCTATTGTGATAGTTTATAAATGCACCATCATTTTCCCTATCATTCGAAAGGTACTTCATTTTGCTTATAACGCAAATCTGTTCACGAAGCCTTTTGCTATAGCGATACAAACATTTGTAAACTCGTATTTTTTAAATGTTTAAACTCGTATCGCAAGTGACATTCACCCACTTGCCACGCGCGAGCCAGCTTTTGTTATAGTCTGTATTACATGGCAACACTCGCTTCGGCCGAAGTTAGAAAAGCGGAGCGGGCGGGTGTTGTGAGGGATAAGGAAGAAGGTATGATAGAAAAGGGGAGAGGTAAGAATGGGAGAAGAGCTTGTCGAGGCCAAGAATAGAGGGGTACGCTGTAAAAAAGTGCAGTAAGTCTTTAGGGAGGGGGGGAATGGTGGCAGCACATGCTAGCAGCCTACCGCTCCTTTTATGTTGTGGGGGTAGGAAGACTCTGCCGCTTGCAAGGTCAACGCATTGCCACGTGCAAGGCGTGTAAAAGGAAAAGCATGATTACGTCTTAACAGTTGCTAGACAATGCTACATTGTTTATGATACCGTATTCACTCGTGTAAAGTGAGCACCATGATTTTTGTAACAAGTACCAGGAAGAATTTTTTTTTATAAATAAAATTGCACCAACAATTTGTGGCACCTGTTAGTATGTGACAAATTATTCTTCTTTTACATTAATGTTTGGAAAATAATTTAATTAAGTTAAAAGAAGAACGGCAACAACTGCGTCAACAACTAAGGTGGGCAATTTTTTATTCTAACTACTGACCGGCTTCCTTTCCTTTTACGCAGTGACGGGCTGGTTTTTTTTTTTGCCGTGCTGGAATGTCACCCCTCAAAAAACGTTGTCTCGCCTCTTACTGGGAGGGAGGGANGGGGGCGAAACAGGAGAAGAGGTAGGTGAAAGAGAGAGAGACAAGGAGTGAAATAGAGCGCTGATTGGTAGGTAACTAACTCCCTCCTGCAACCTGAAAATTTGGGGGAGGGGAAGAAGAATGGAGGAGGAAGCAAAGTCACATCTGCTGGTCATAATGCCGCTGTCAGACGTACATTTTTTTGTATTAACTTGTCGTTGCATACGCGTAGTTCATGGCATTATTTAAACACAGGATCTACAAGGGCAAATACAATAAAAAAATTATGGGGCACGGTAAATTTTGTTATAACGATAACTCGCTATAGCTATAATTTATTTTGCCATTGTCTACTATCGTTATAATGCGGTTCCACTGTATATGTAAGTGATGCCAAAATATCACAGATTTTCCTGTTATAGCATATAGAGATGAGGAATGAAAGGTTTTGGTGACAAAAGCCGATGTCTTCAGTGAAGAGGGGGATTGAAGTGAGGTGGAGATTGAGTAGTGACAAAATGCAATAATGCAGAAAAGACAGGAACCAAGAAAAAACTTGGAAAATGGCAACATGTGTAATGTCTTCTACTTCTATTAATCTTGGTCTGATCCCAGCAGTAATCAGAC
Source organism: Clitarchus hookeri (assembly GCA_002778355.1). NCBI lineage: Eukaryota > Metazoa > Arthropoda > Insecta > Phasmatodea > Phasmatidae > Clitarchus > Clitarchus hookeri. The sequence goes on along the minus strand of NQII01000820.1, from coordinate 503,650 downwards.
CCAGTGGTGGGAAGCAAATGGCATGACTAACAACCAACCACCAGAGCTCCTGTATATTCAGGTTGAGTATAAAAGAATACCTGAACTTTGTAGGTCTATAATATCAAAACCAAACAACCTACAACCTTGATTGACAAATCACATAAACCGTGGAACAAAAAAGTTTGTTTACCATACATTCATAAATGTTCAATGTGACCATCATGAGCGGCCAGAACGACATCTACGCGATAATCAAACCCGTTCCACGCTCTTAATAGTTTTTATTTTTTATTTGCAGGTTTATAATTTATGTAATGTAAGTAAAAAATGATTTTTTTAAGAAAATTTTTAACAGTTATTGGCAGCAGAGGCTATGGTGATTATGAAGCAGCTGTGAAAGCAATGGTGGGACACAGTATTTCAGTAAAGAAAGCTGCTGATGTATTCCATGTGAAAAAAGACACTTGAAATAAAGTGAAACAAACTGGTGGTCAAATGGCTCTCTCAAATACAGAATTTTTGTTGAGATTGCAGTTAAACTGTTTTCTAATCAAAATTGTAATGAAAGGTTACCTTTATAAAAAAAAAAAGGTGTCCCTAAATTCAAAAACAATCTGCCTGGAATTGATTGGGTGGGAAACTTCATTATACAAAATAATCTCTGAGCAAAAATATGTCTATTGCACCAGCAGAATTATTATTATTATTACCACTACTATACTTGCTATTGGGCAGCTGCCGGTGGCAAGTTCATTCACCCGTTCCCCACACTTCCATTCCTGAACTTGCTAACACCTCTTATTATTACTACCTACTCCCGCAATCAATTCCACTCTCTCACCGACCTCACAAGCATGGACTGCCTACCCCACCCTGTTCTCCTTTGTATCTTTACAGTGTTGTTTCCTCTCCCTCTGCACACGCACTTAGACAGCCGCAAGCCAACTTCTCCCATCCTCTCTCTCTCTCTATTCACCATCCTGTATGACCTGACCAGCCTCTCCACTCTTCTCCTGGCCATCAAAGAACTCCAGCCCATTTCCTTCATCATCACTAATGGCCTAAAGTTCCCCCCTCTTTCTCATAAACCTCACTATCTTAGTCTTTCGTACATTGATCTTCATCCTATTCCTCTAAGTCGATGAATATATCTGATCAATGTCATTCTGCAAGTTGCTCTCCCCATCCACCTCTTCATACAATACACACATCAGCGAACAACCTTATCTTCCCACCCATCCCCATTTCTATGTCATTTACCATTATGGTAAACAACAAAGCGCCAAGCACACTTCCCTTTGGCACCTCTGTCTGTCACTCCTCCGATATCCCCCACTTTTAAAGTTCGGGTCCGCCCCCTGGGAAAGTCCCCTATCCATTCTACTACACCCTGACCCTTCCTCGTCAAAATCTCATGGGCATTTTCAAAGTCAATGAAGCTGGCATCAAACTGCTCTTCTTCATCTACCTGCACCAGATCCTCTAGCAGCCCTGCCATTTGCGTTTCACACAAATTTCCTTTCCTAAACCATATTCGCACTCCTGCAGCCAATTCCTCTCATTCATGGCATCTACTGCAAAAACAGTCTCTCCATCCTCTTCCCATTTGTATATTGGAACCACCAATGCCTCCTTCCATCCCTGCAGCAACTTACCCTCCTCTAGTGATCTGCCCCGAGGTATCTAACCACCTCTCTCCCACCAAACTTAAGGGCTCCATTTCCTATTCTATCTGGTCCTAATGCTGTATCACTCTTCAACCCTCTGATTGCCATAACTATCTCACACCAACTCATCCTAAGCTCATTAAGCGAATCACCTAAAAACTTGCACCAACAAAATTTTTTGGAAATGAAAGGTGCTACTTATGTGCTAGTTTCACAGAAGTGAAGTTTAGACACTGGCTCATAATTGCAGCACAGACAAAGACTTAAATAATTATTAGAATGTGTATTTCTTGAACAAAGTTACATTTTTTTTTTAATGGAATAATACCCATTCACATCAAGAAAATAAAACAAGAGAAAATTAAAATGCCAATGGTGTGTTTTGTAGAATTCTCGTACAAGTAGATAACGTGCTAGCGTAGTATGACAATTTTAAATACTTAAGAGTTGTCTGTTTCGTTGAACTGCTTAGTTACTAGGCTATGATGTCCGTATGCTTACTTTTCTGTTTTAGTGTGTGTGGTTTTCTTCTGAATGTGCAATAAAATACATGTTGTACATTTATATGATTTTACTGTACCCAATCAAATGATGCCATTTCTTGCCTTTTCCTTCCTCCATCATGTTCCCCAAGTATTCATTCCTCGCGTGTTTAATTTTTCTATCTAACTTCTTTCCCATCTGCTACATCCATTCCTTAACACTCTCCACCCCCTTGTTGCGCCACTTTGCATGCATTCTGCTACACTTTTTTTTTTCATTCTATTGATCTCACATCCATAATATAGTGGATCCCACCAGTCATCCTTTTCTTTGGTACAAAATTCTCCAGCATTACCTTGACTATAATTCTAAATTCTCCCCACAATCCTTCAGAAACCTAACTGTCAGGAAATTTCCTGCCCCCTTATTGTTTCCTCGCCTATACTGCCACACCTAGTTCTACCTTCATCTCCCAAGCCTTATTTCCACTGCTGGAATGTCATGATGACCTATTCCATCCAACACTACACCACCAACTGTAGCATTCCCAGGCCCAACCAACATCATATCCAGCACTGTCCCAGTTCCCTCCTCACTTAATCTTGTAGGTGTTTATACTGCCTGGACTAAGCTCCTGCTGTCTAGCTGTGCTGCCATTCTCTACCCCCTCCATCCATTGCACACTGGCATATTGAGTTCTACAGCCCACTGCCTGTCCTTCAGTCTATCTACCCTTGTCTTCATCTCCTCAAAGACCTTCCACTCCTGTCCTGGTGTGATACTCCTACCACTCCCACTTACTTTTAATACACTCATAAATTAAAAGTCTTCAAAAATACTAATCACTGGTTCACACAAAGTTGCAGGAGCCTCAAATACCAGTTTCCTTACAAGGAAATGGAAATTAAAAAGAATAAATGCAAAACATTTCTGAAGGGAATGTAAGAACGAGAAAATGGATTTTTAGCAGAAAGAAAAAATAAATCTACACAACATTACAATGGATTTGTTACTGAAGTCGACAATAAAGGAGACTAAAGTAAGGTTAGTGAATAAAACACAGCAACTACAAGGACAAATATGAATGTTCCATTGAAAGGTGTATGAAGGTTCTATTGGTGAGGGTAATGTCACTTGTGTTACCCGAGCCACCTTTAGCTAAGCTGGGACTGGTTGTATTTCTGGTCACATTTCTTACAAACTACAACATTCAAAAGATAATACAGTAATTATATAGAATAGGGGCTTTTCCAAAAACTAAATAACGTAATTGTAAAGAATAGAGACTTTTCAAAAAATTACAAAAAAAAAAACCAAAAGGTGGTATATTTTGACACTATTAATTGCACAGAACTCGTACTTGCACCCTTCATTCTTAAATCACAAGCATTTGCGCGGTCGGATTCGGACGTCACAACTCACGTGCGCAGCAACATTCCACTCGCCACGAACCGCACTGTATTGCATCTAAACTGCAACTAACCTACGGTAACGTCTACACATCCACAGCAAACAGGCGACTACGATTCACATTTGTTTATATTACTACAGCATTACAGGACTAAACAACATGGCGCCCGACAAACAAAGCCGCCAAACTCCTCGTATATTATCTATTTTATTTTCGACATTCTGATTATTTTATTATTACGCCCTCCTAAATATGAAGCAGGTAAGGTGTGCAGAAGCCATTTATATAACTTTTGTGGGTCACTATTCTTTACAATTACCTATTCTCAGTGCATACTACCAAATGTGATAGTGGGGAGGGCTATGAAGAGCAGGGAAAGTGTGGGTTAAAGGTATAAAATTTATGTAAATTACATATTATTTGGGTTTGTTGACCACGTTAAATGCAAGAAGACCTAACCTAACTTCACAATATGTGATTACAGGGGGAGTGTGTGCTGACACAAGATACTGTGTTAGAAAAAAAATAATCAGTAAGCTCGCGTCATTTTATCACTAAAAAACTACACATTTTAGGCTTTCTAGCATGCCTTAAAGTCTTAACTTAAAGGCTTAGAGGCACCTGAAATACATTGTCACACAAAGTGACCCCACATTGTGATGCAACTTTGGACAACTCCAGTGCCGTAGCTAGAAATGGTACAAGACATAATAAAAGAAAAAATTGCATCATCATAATCTTTACACAATCTTACCAATATAACCACCAAAATAGAACTTATTTTCATAAGTTGATCAGAGCCAGCAAAACAAAAAAGCACAGCCCAAAGTAACATCACTTAATGTTTCTGGCAGTAAACTTGAACCCATCCATTCAAATATACTTATCGTGAAGTGGGGTGAAATTTATTAGCAGAGGTGAGATTAATTACATGAAAATGTTCTATAAATAATGATGTCACATATGGTACCTGACCTACACATGTACAGAAAATTATCATGTTATTGACACAAAAAAATATACAGGGCGAGTCTCCCGCCCCTTTTTTTCCGTATCTATGCAACCCGCAAACAACAGTGTGCAGGGTAAAAGTAGACTATTTAATAAATTGGAAATCTCACATTGCGTATATTTTACCTAAACTAAGTTCAGCCTGTTTCACTCTACGAAGTGTTGCAGAGGTCTTTAACACAAATATAACAAAAATGGTATATATTTTGCATATTTTCATTCAATAATGTGTTATGGTATAATTTTTGGGGTAATTTCACTGACAGTAAATAAAGTGATTCACATGCGATAGAGCTGTAAGAATAATCAATGGCAACGGAAAATCAGACTCATGATGAGCTCTTTTCAAGAGCTCAGAGATTTTAACATTTGCATGTCAGTACATGTTTTCAGTACTCATATTCGTGTCCAACAACAGTCATTCATTTCAGAAAAATGAGTCCTTTCATAAGTATGATACTAGAATAAAAAAAACACTTTCACATGGCTTTAGTTAACTTAAAACTAGTCCTGGAAGAGCCGTCCTACCTAGGTAGCCAAATTTTCAATAAATTACCACAACACCTTTAATAAATTTGCTTCTCTAACCAAAAATTCTTTAAAAAACAGCTGAAAGAATTTTTTTATTGAATGTGCAGCGTAGATGAACATCTCAACTACAAAAATTAATCAATTACTGTACAACATTTCATAGTACACATTTCTTGTTCTGGTTTTTCTCGTACCCTTTTACTTTTGCTTCAGTAAAACGATAATGCCCTACAGCACGTTGGAAGAAGATTAGTCACATTATGAAGAAGAAGATATGATGTGTGTAAATGCGATCTGATGCGCGTGTGTGTGCACGTCTGTCCAGTGTATAAACTTTGTATACTGTAATTTGATTTATTTGACTTTTCTAATATCTTTGTTCAGCTATGTAATGGAAAAAGATCATACAGACGTAATAAAACAAACAAACAAACACTATCCATATAAGCCAACATCAATCATAGCAGAACACCACGTGTGCATTGATTTGTTGTCGTCGGTACAGGAAGCGGTGAACGGATGGTGTTACGTCAGCAATGCGTCGAGAAGCAGTCACTTTTCAAATAATGCGCATCCGTTTGTGTTGAAACAGATTCTTGCTATGTTTACCACTTATATTGGTACATGACAATTGCATCATTTGTAACACACATCTGCCTCGCTTCGAGTCATTGTGCTTCTTCATGTGACATAAAAATAGTCAACGCTTACTTTATTGACAAGAAGAAATCAATGAGCACGTGCAGTGCTGTCTTGTAGCGAGTCTGTATTTTCACACCGCTGATTGGTGCAGGCTGATAATCAAGTGTTCAGCTAACACACGATGCGCCGTAACGAGTACCTACACGGCACGGGACTTTGCTACACAAGAGACTATTTTAAAGCGGAGGAGATGTTTCGTAAGATGGGCAGTATTGTGTGCAGGTTGCATGGATATGGAAAAATAGGCATGGGCGACTCACCCAGTATGTCACAATGTCGCCCACAAAATCCCTACATTCCCATGGATATCTTGTCGAGATATTGCAGTACAGAGGTAGGTAAATGTTACATCACTGATGCAGTCACTGACGTCATATCTTGTTTATATACAATTTGTGCGTCACAAAAGTGTATGTATCCTCAAAAGTGATGGCAATGAAGGAATACTGATTCAGTACTGGAAAATAGTGCGGGCAATTCCAAAGCCACACAGTAGGTACGAGAAAATAAAAACAGATTTACTTCAGCATAAAATATGCCTCCAAATAAAGTAATGTTATTATGAGTACATGTATGTAAAGCTTCATCCTTACCCTTATTAACTTCAATGACATTTTAAGCAAATGAACTAAATTGACATAGGTATGAAAACATTGTTAAATTAATAACTTTAGCTTTTCAACTTTTGTTCTCCAGCTCATATACTGAAAAAAAAATCTTCACTTCCAGAATTACTACATACATTTAAACACAAAAACAAAAACCTACAAAATTTCTAGAATAAAGTTGGAAAACAGGTGACGTACTAGCCTAGTGTAAAAATCATCCATTCTACGATGACCACAGAAACAAGTCAATGACATACAAGGTTAACAACAAAAAAATGCAATAAATTGAAATATTACATCTCAATATCTATTAATACATATACATCATGATTATTGCCTTGTCTTGAAACAAAGCAAAAAAAAAAATTGGGAAACATTGCAGCGAAAAAAAGATGACATCATATAATTTAATAGCATTTTCTTTCCATAATACATTGGGAGAGAATCTCTTAACTAAATTACCTCATTCAGACTTTCCAGGCAGAGAATTTCACCACCATCATCACGGTTTGTTGTCTGCTGGGCGCGACTAGGGTTGGAGGCCACACTTCTATTACAAAAAGGTCTTCCAGGTGCCAATGCTGACGTTACTTGTGAAAGGTGAAAAACCACCTGAAAAATACATTGCTAAAAGTTTCGCAAAAAGTTCAATCTACGCACAGTAATGAAAGCACAAACTACGAACCTGGTTATGGGTCTGTGAAGCGAACATCGATTTTCTAAAAGTAAAATGATCGAAACACTAATAAAATAATTCGGAAAATGTTCATTAATTAAATCAAAGCGTTTTATTAACAAAATTATAACAATATAAATACTTTAAATTACACCAACGCGTCACACAGAAGAAAAACAACCACACCACAATCACCTGTCACACACTCTCCAGTTCTACATACTCTATAACATAAACTTCTCCCCAATTATTTTTTTCCCTACTCAACGCTTTCTAGGAATTTGTATTGAGGTAATTACAAGCAAATACTGTAACGAAGCGATAGGTGAAAAAAATATAATAGATTATGTGTGTGTGTATATATAGTTACACAATTAGATTTGGAACAAATGAACTAATATTGCAACATTTGGAAAATTTGGCTACAACCCGAAAATTTTTAAAAAAATCCATTCAAGTTATTACTTTTTGTGATTCATAAAGTATTCAAATAATTACATTCAATAAAATATGAAATAATACTGCTGAAAATTTGGAGAGTGTGGCAGGACTATTTCCGACGGCAGTAATTTGGAAATTTCTTGTAACCGGGAAAAGCGTACAGAAAATACTTTTGCAGGTCTGGGTTGACTTGACGAAGTAAATAGATGCTCACTGTTTGCATGTCCGCCCCTTATGGTGGAATATCAAAAGCCTAAATAGGGCAGAAGTTGCAAAACTTAACATTGAAGGAGGTGTAGCATGGAGCCATAAGCTGTTGCATACTCTTACATACATACTCACGACCGGCTGGCAGTGGTTCCTCAGCTCACGCCATAGAGGATGAAAGAAATTTATCGCGCTCGCCATTTATGTCTCAAGACTTAAATCCCGTGTAAACCAGAACCAAATACAGGCATGGCCCCTTTCACAGATAAAAGTGTGTATCATATTTATTAAATTATATATTTATTAAATTTACATATATAATTCTACACATCTATTGTACCTTCATAAATAACATACACTAATCAAATATCGAAATACATAACATTTTTAACATACATGTTTTGTGCATAAATGTGTCTATAAATACTTGCAATATTTAAACAACAGGTAAGTAACGTAATGATTTACAAAAAGTGATATCGCAACTTGAGATGTCTGGTTGGAAAACATCTTCTATATTTTCTTTATTGTACATAGTTATACAGTTTTTTACAATGTCCGTATGTTGGATATCCATCGTAGGATACGAATTGTGCACAAATAGGTTTTAGATTTTTTAATATTTCTGAAATAAATTGTTCTATTTTACAGCAGCAGAACACAAAATTATTTCATTTCATTTGACGATTTATATTTACTAACTTGGTTGGTTTGCAGGTAACTTCAAAACTCATCTTTTCTTCTTGTGGACCACTGCTTGCAATTCAATCACATGTAAAAATATACACTGCCTTGGGCATACCACTGAACAGTGTCCTCGCATGACGTAGACTATGACACCGAGAAACTAAACAGTAATACTTTTATGTACGTTTTTATGTGTATATAACGAAACGAAAGCTGTCTGAAATGTCGGTGTTAAGATTACGTATAATTTACTGTCTCACAGTCTATATTTCTGTAGGCACAGCCCGGGGTGTTTATGTGAACGTATATGCATTTCGGGGGAGTAATTTATATTAAAATGTTACTTTTTTTAACAAAACCGAGTTAACCTCAAACTAGCCGCAATTATGCGTTTGTTTAACATCAGCACAAAAAAAAAAACAAAAGAACACCGCATTTATGTGCCTTTATAATTATCACCAGAGCTTGAATAAATTTTAAAATGCTAGGAGTTTGAACAGTGGCAAATACATAATTGTATGTAGTCAAGTCGACGTGACCGCTAAATTTAAATACTATCGTGTGCAAAATATTTTTTCACTTGTCAGGTTTTCGTAAGTATTATCTATAAAGTTGGTAATTTGAAGAGATTAGCTCCTAATCGAATACAAATATACTATGCAGCTGGTCTCTGATATCTGTATATGGCTAACATACATTGAAGAGCCAAAAAAACTGCTATGCCTGCCTAATATCGTGTGGCCACTCCCCAAACCCTCCATCTTTAACAATGCAAACCAGGGGCCAGCCTTGGAGCTAGCAGAAGTGCTGGAAGACGATGTGGCATGGACTCGAATTATGTCTGAAGGTATGCAGGAGGCAATTCACATCATGAATCCTGCAGGGTAGTCCACAAATCCAATCTACGCCTCTTTAAGAAAAGGTTTAGGGCCTGTCACGTTTAATGATTCTCGTCAGTCATCATTTGTTCTGTTCTTTCACGATCTTTTTCTGGCCGCAGCGATGTCGAAGATGTGATGTTTTACCGGATTCCCGACATTCACAGTACACTCGTGAAATGGTCGTACGCGAACATCAAAAAGTTATCGCTACCTCGGAGATGCTATGTACCTTCCCTCATGCGCTGACTATAACACCACATTCAAACTCACTTAAACCTTGATAACCTGGCATTGTATCACCAGTAACCGATCTAGCTGCCGACCACTCCGTGTTACTCTGATTGGTTCCATACCTCTGTTATTTGCATATGCACGCCTATACCAGTTTTTTTTATCTTCAGTGTATGTGCGGTAGTTGTACGATGCTGATTCCTAAATCCTGACTGGGATTCAGTTAACAGATTATATTTGCTTACTTGTATATAGATTAGTCAAAATTATGTTTCGACCACCATTCACATTTCTGGAAAAATATAGAAGGTTCAATTATTTTTAGTGAAGTAACAGAGGGGATTAGTGTGGGTTGGGATATTGAATAAAGTGGGAAATGTAGAAAGTTAATGAAAAAAATATTTTGAGTAGTGAGGAATTTTTGAAATAATGAGTGTTTTGGGGTTGATAAATGGGCTGTACCAGAAAATTATTTTCGCTTTTGAACTGATACTGATAGCGAAGTTAACATAGCAACATCCCCACTACAAACCCACAACTCTTTTTCATATCCTGTGCAAGGGCCTGTAAGTATGTGTGTGTAAATATATGTGTATATATTGACATTAACCAAGCATCCACGAGCTTCTTGTGCCAACTATGACTGCTGTAGTCACAACAACTACACCAGCTACACGGGGCTTCTACAACTACATCAGGCCAAGAGTGTGTAGAGCAGGTCGACAAAAACGGAACTTCCAAATTCTTGCCGAAAAGGATTGCGTAACTCAATAAACAGCAATATTAATTTATTACAAGAGGTAAATCTATTAATAAATCAGTAGGCGATCAGAAACGGTGTTTATCCCAAAGTCACTGGCAATTGGACCTTGCGTCATAGCAGCTCGACCCACGACATACGAAGTGACGCCCCACCGGGTGACATCAACCAGCTTGTACACCGAAGCTGAAGTAATAAGTGCCCGAAAGTGTAACCCATTAGTGTGCGTCATTTTTACAAATACATTAAACACAGTCACCACATCACAGATACAGTCAGGAGTGTGTTTTATTGTGTTAACAGTAATCGAGGATGGCATTCCACACCACTTTGACCAGGTGGACTCGTCCATCCCTTCAGCAGACAGCCACCTGGCAACACTTGCCAGTGCAATTCTAACACGCCATAGGAAGTGAAATGCAAAGACTTTTTACGAGAAAATGTAATATTAAAAATGTATTTATATAAGAGGAATTATTTTTTCACAAAGAGAGGTTGTCTATAAAGTCCTCCCATCCTTGTAACATGTCATTTAGTGTTGTGACATGCCCCGTCAACTTCACAACTTCACCCTAACATACATTTGTTAATAAACGGAGGCGTCACTAATGTGTTTCATTTAATTTATACAATTTTTCACCATTGCAATATATAATATAGTGTTCATGTTATGTTTCATCATTCGCTGTTTGAATTCGGTTCTTGTCACTCCTGATGCAAGCCGATGCCACTCGGCCAGTTCGTCTCAGCACTCGGACCAAGAAATCAGCTTTGGTCGCCCGCTTCACGAGCCCCCTCGGTGCTATAATTTAGGCTGTAACCAAATCACTGCAATATTAATATTAATTAACTGGAACATTTGTTTTATCTCTTTACTGTACCGATAGGAGTGCCACCCGCACTCTCACCAGAGAGTGTATTGCAATCGCATATTAACATAATACCATATTTATTTTCACACTAAGGCCACAGGCAGATTGTAAGTGCTGGGACTGTTTCCTTTCATCATTCACATGTAAGCAAGCACAGTGAATAAGCTGATTTACAAAGTTAAACATGTGTTCATTAATTGTAGAGTACTACACCCTTTGTACCATCACCCACAATTTTCTATCATATTTCAGGTGTACGAGACGGCCTACAGTCTCGTCATAGGGTATAAATAGTGTAACAGTAAGTATGTAACAACATCATCAACAAACTGACAGAAGCATCCAGTGCCCCCTGGGCCATCGATCGAACGACCTTCATAATTAACTCTTCACTGGGTTATGGCCCCGGACAATTCTAGACTACACCAGCCTTAGGAACCTCGACCACTTCATGATTCCATGCTTCTCGACCTCAAACGTGGAAAAAAAACTCCAGGCAAGCAGGGGCCTTAAACTCAGTAGCTAGGTGATTCACAAGATGTGCCATTCGGCACACCCTTAACATTATACATTCTCATTTGCTGATGTGGTTAATGTGAAGGTGCCAGTTAACAAAACTGCTAAGCGATTCACTGGGAGTCCTGGATCAGGGCACCTCTTTGCAAATGTATATTCCAATCTATTGGTGCAAATGTATTGACGATGCGATTTAATGAAACAGCTATGTGGTCCACAGAGAATCCTCCATCAAGGTAACCTTTTGCAATGTATATTTGCATTCACTGATGCAGTTGGCCAAAAAATGTCATTTAACCCAGCAGTTAAATAATTCTCAGGGAGTTACGAATTGGTTAACGATTTACAATATTTTTCGCATCTGCTGATGTGGTTAACTTGAAGATGTCATTAAACAGAGCAGCTAGGTGATTCGCAGGGGTCTCAGATAGTGATTCTTTTTGCATTATATATTTTCATTCTCTGGTGTTGTGTACTTGAGATTGCCATATCACACAGCAGTTACGTGATTCGTCAGGTGTCCTGAATCAGGGTACCTTTTTGTAATGTATATTCACATTCATAGATGTGGTTGTCCTAAAGGGACCACTGACATCACCAAAATTACTTTGAGATCGGTCTATATAAGTGTGAAAATTGGCAAGAGACATCAGACGAGGCGAGGAGTAGCCAGCAATAAGAAAGGAGCTACCGCACCTTTACAAGCAGCGACTACGAGATCTTCGAGACTTCAGTGTTAACAAGTAGTTCTTATTAGAACTACTACGTATTTAAATGATAACTACAATTGTGGCTATCTTTTTTCAGAACTGCTGCACAAAGGTAAATTGATTTTCAATCTCATCTTTTTTCTATTAGATTCTGCACACGACTTAGTGTTTAAAGTCAATTCCCAGCAACCCAAGACTCCCCTCCCTGGCATAACTCGTCCTTTGTAGGGGGCAAGAATAGGAGGTGCCTGCTCTTAGGTGGAAACACTTGTATTTTTATAGGGCCACACATAGGATTTTGTGCACTATCCCTACCATTCCATCATCTTGAAGGTGACGAAACATTCCAGTGGACCCCTGGGCTGTCATGGATGTCCAACAGAAGATGCTGAAGCATCCCGCTAAAGAACAAACGACCATTCTCGCTGTGGAAATAGCAAGTGGTCAAATGTGTCCTCCCAAGACATCTCAATGCCCCTTCAGGGCCTGCGATTGCCCAGCCCCCTCAGGGCACATCAACAACACCATAAGGTGGTGCTATGCAGAAACTTGCTGTCAAGAAAGTGCAGATAAAGGCCTTCGCGACCTACACGACGAAAAGCATACCTCCCCTGTCCTGAAACGAGCACTGGATGCATGCATTACACTGTCATGTAGTGCTGCCTCTTGTGGGACTGAGAGCATTGGTGTGTATACCAGCACAAGCGAATACTACAGTACCATGGGCTGATCTAAGCAGCTGGGCTAGGAGTACAGCCGTTTTCGACAAGCAGAATAAATACCACTGAAGTTGGTATTCTGCAAAAACATAGCTGGAATTCCTCCACGAGGAGTTCGCGGCCGTAGATATGACAGTACAACAGTGTTGGTTCATTCGTGTCATAAATCTCAGTGCTAATAATAAACTGGATGTTTATTTGACAGATGGCATCGACCTTACACTCTACCTAGCCCTGAAGCACTTCAAAGAGTTTTAAATGAAGGTCGATGTGTTCCAGCACCCCACTGGGTCTGCACATTGCAACAGATGGCAAATATCGGATGTCACAAGACCACAACCTCCAGTGCAGCACAATAAATCACACACTGCTGCAGAAATAATTTTATTGGTGACTGCTAAACCCAAAATTATCGAACACAGGTCAAAATATCCGCTAGTTTCACCAGCAAAAGTCAAAGCTAGAAACCCGCGAAAATAATCGCGCAGAAGCCTGGCAGCACATACAGCAAAGGCGAGCATGAACAGACGACAACTAGTGCCCCCTTCAAACCCATAGAACACGTGTAATCTGTTTGTGCCCCATTGGTCTTATTAAATACAGCCACGGACTGCTATAACAAAAAAAAGGTTCAGGTATATCCTGAGCGAAACATTATTCCCAGCGCTGGCAAAAAATTCAATTCCACAAGACCTATACCAGCATTAGGGGGCAAAACCACACCATCCTGGAGAAAAGGTCAGAAAAAAGGTGCAATAAACCCCATTGTAAACCAGAGCTAGGCGACCATAGCCCTAGAGAACATTCCAGTAGTTCAGCCAAAAATTTTTTTGTATGCCGCCCCTCCACACCGACATACTGTGATCTCCAACTTTCTTACCGAGACATCCATATAGATTTGGGATTAGTTAAATAGGAGGAAAAAGTGCATGCCAACCAATAGCTTTATGCTTTCGATAGTACTGCTTGAAATATGCCAGTTGCTATTATCTCCTCCAGGAAAGGGCGAAGTCATTTGTTTAATACGGGCAGAGAACAACTCTCCGGCCCCATCCAAAACACAATACGACATATAACATAGATAATATAAAATAGAAACAATTAAAATACCCCTTCCGACTCCAACATGTCTTTCGGAGCTGTGGAACATACCGGAGAAAAAGTATGGTGGGCTACTGGGTGTTACGTTGCCTAGGGTTCAGGGGAGGGCGAAGACGTACATCCAGGCGGGGCCACATGTTCCGTGGCAGGTGAACTACAATGACAATGGCGGTGAATCGTAATGAGTCGAGGCAACGATGATTGGGTTCTTGGTGGGCGTCGAAGGTGATAATCGGTGGAACGTGACAGACATACTTGGTGATAAGGTGCTGCCATGGAAAGTGGGCTGGGCCGTCGTCAGTTGCTGGGCTCCCCGGTGGCGATAGCAGGAACGCGTTGGAGCTGGAGACGGTGGCGAGGCGGTCGGCGGTGAAGAGAGGTCTGCGAAGGTTAGCGGAAGGGGGAGGTGGTTCGGCAAGGAGGCAGACATAGGGAATGGTGTGATTATGACAATGATGGAGAAAACGAGTAGAGGATTGAGCGAGGATGGAATGGAGATGAGGAAGGCAAGGTGAGTCGGAGGGTGGAGCGGGGAAAATCGAGGATAAAGCATAAGCCATGGAAGTAGAAGCGGGTGAGGGGGCGAAGTTTTTGGGGGAGGAGTGGTCCCAGGTGGGACTAGCCTAGATGAGAAGGGGAAGAATGAGGGAACTATAGATGGTGGTGCGAATGGTGAGAGGGGCCAATTGAGCAATGACCTAGCAGAAATGGATAATGGTGACGGTGAGGTGTGGGATGAAGGTGAAGGTGCCATCCAGGACGACACCGAGGTAGCAGACGAATGGTAGTGGCGATGGTAGTGGGAGAAGAGGACCAAGGAGTATATGGAAGGGTTGAGGGTGATGTCATGGTGGAGGAATTAGGAGTTAAGGGAGGATAGAGGTTCGCTATGTGGAGGGCGAAGTAGTCACATGCACACATCAATGTCCTGGAATATCGACCACATGAACAGCGAATTTTGCTTTTGTGGCAATTGTAATAAAATAATGGGGATGCAGTAGGAAAATCAGCGATGCACTGGAGAAAAACCTGCTGCCCGATGTTAATAATGTGCCCCCGAAACCCTGAAGGATGGTTATAGTATGGTATTAATGTACTCAAGAGAGCTTGCGTGACTCGCACTGCAATAATATGGTGACCAAAGCACATCTGGGTGTCATAGAAAATATGTCCGTTCCACGAGTCGGGCATCGCAAGTGATACTAGTTCACACAGTGGCCCTGCATTCGTGCCACAGGCGCACGATGACATTCCCTAGCTGCAGAGAGTATGCCAGACTATCCACATGTTGCGCTGCCATCCCGAAGGTCGTCTTGTTGTCAAGCAGCTGGTGGTTCGGTCGTGCAGGCGTCGTTTGCTCACTGCAGCAGTTGGTGGGGGTTATGTAGAGGCACACCTATACTAACATGTACATTCAATCACACATTCTACTACACAAAGCTGCAAGCGAAGTCGTAAACATGGTGATGAACCCATTACCCCTAACTATAATTTATTTCCCCTTTGATTTGTCTGTAACTCTGGCACTTATTTTTGTGTTCTATTTTTATAGAAGGGGATTGATAACCGTGCTTAATTCGTTATGGTGTTACACTTCGTCATTCAATAATGCATTATCCAGAAACTCAAAGATTTGTTTCTCATTATGGATGTGCTGCCAAAATTAAATTTCTGCTTCGGCGACAATTTCAAGGGTGGTTACACCCTCCTGGAATATATTTAGGCTATATGACGTATAGTGTATACACCATCTTTCGACATACTTTTTGATAAGGAATCACTTGCTGCAGTTTGTCAGTAGACTTAAGTTCCACTCTGTATATATACAGATGTACACATATACATATATATACAAACATACATATATGTTTTGGTTTTGCGAAATAGTATATTATTGTTTTTTTTAATTTGTGGTAGTGGACTACTGTTTCAACCTTGCATATGGTGTTCGGGAGTTGGGACTCTTCAACCCCGATTCTGCCAGTGCAGTGAAATGTCGGTTATCACCTTAACCCAGGTGTAATGGCCTGTCTTTCACAATATAGTTCCGCATTTCGATAGCCAACTAACTGCATTTCTGGTACCTGGTCCATGGTCAGGGAGCGACCACCCTCGAACGCTTCCCAGTCTTTCACAGTGTCAGCGTTCGTAGCATAAGCCGATTGGAGTCAGCGCTGAAACCTTCACTTGAGTATTTATTTAATTCTTTTTTTGTATTTATAAGTCTAAATAAGATAACTAGTTACTCCTGCCATTAAATTAACAAAAAAAAAAAAAAAAAAAGACATGCAATTATAGCTCGATTGCGGAGTCTCCCGGAAATGAAACGATATTTATATGAAATGGAAAAGTAATGGAAATTTGATTTAATATAAAAATGTTAAAACCTTCTTTTTTGTGTCAAGGAGTATCAAAAGTTGAAACAGGTATTTGAGTTCATTGTTTTGTGATGTAATGTGTCGGTTCATATTAATATTTGATTTATTTCTTAATTTAGTGAAATTTAGTTTAATTGGAAAATTACTTTTCATTTAATTTATCTTCAGTTCACCTAACAATTTTTTTTTCTTTCAGTGGTATAGTACATGTTTAGCTACTCGATAGCCAAGTGGAGTGAGTGCTCAGGAAATCGTACGTAAATCACCCAATTAATTGATTTCGAATGATATTTAGTAAAACCAGGTTTATAAGTAGAATAGAACTACCTGAGCCAACATGTTACTACTCTTGTTTCCCTCCCAGTCGTGACATATATAATTTGGAGCTAGGCGCAGGACACAGGGTTCTTCCCTGTTAATTAAAAGTTTTTATTATAGTATAACTGCAACTGCATAGGAGATGTAAACATTTCAAAGAAGGGTATTTATAGCTTTGATAATTAATTTATATTTAGCCTTAGTAATTTACGAAATTTCGAAACTTGTTTATTTGTAGCAAATGAGTTGCCATGACCTTCTCTTCCGCCTAAGGCCATATTGCACCTCTTCACAACAAACTGTGCACTACAAATATGCACTCGTGCGAACATCAAACCCATTAAACATGAGTTACAAAACAATCAAGTAATCTGAAGGCATATTCATGCATTGTAACCCATTGTGACCCATTGTAATCCAAGGGCTAATGAGGGAAACCGGAAACGGTATCAAATCTTTGCATTTTCGCCAGCGTAACGAATTTCAACAGAGCACAGAGTAAATGGGGACATCAATCAATATGTTCCTTCAAGAATAAAATACTACATGTATAATTACATACCGGGCGTTGGTCGTTTCATGTAAAGTGAGATATTAGTCTCAAAAACACTTCCGTGAACAAATGCTGCCATTGCACATTACTTTTTAGAGAAGTGAAAATTAATAAAGAAAGCAGGTGCACAATTCACACATTAATTAATGTGATGTGCTGCAACACGTAAAAGTGAAATTAATTGCAACAAAAATTTTTATTTGAATAGTGCATCAACATCACAGGTAGGGCTCAGGCCGCTCCTTTGACATGATCAGGCTGCCCCTTTAGGCAAGTCTGGCAGCTGAACATTAAATTCAATTCAAGAAAAACCAAGTGATCAATCAACAGCAATAGGCAAGAGCTACAAATAAAGTAACACAATTTCTGGAGCCATCAAAACTCCCAACAAACATTTTTTAATCACCATTCCGTTTTGAGTGCACCCATCTCGTGCATCGGCATTTACATACATACAAAGAGGGATTTCACTGTATTGAGTACAATGTAATATGTCAGATGTGTCTTAGTTATAAGTTTTAGTTGTCACATTATATATGCTCCACATTTTACACCCCATCTGATTGTGAAGGATTCATCGGGCGACACTATGATTTTCAGTCATCATCAAAGGTTTTACAGGTGAGGTTGGTGTCATGCTGCTCAGAGCACTTCAACTTTTGTTTAACTGATTTAGCTTGCAATAGTTCATTAATTACTAAAATTTTAATTTCTAGCCCCGAGTCGTGGCCACCACTCTTACGGCTCGGACTGGAGAGTTTTATTTGTTTCAGCCCTTGTTGACAGTCGTTAGTTCAACAGCGGAGCTTTGTGCGCCGTGTCCACTTAAGTAACGTGGAGTATAAGCATTTCTATATAGAGAACTTAGAGTATTAAAACTGTTGCCTTTACAGAACGTATGCCTTGTCTCTGTAATTTCACTACCTGACCGCTTCACGGTCGTTTCAAGGCCCGGCCTCTTCTGGGAAAGTGTATGTCTTAAAGTGTTTATGTATTCAAGTCTTCATGTATTCAAGTGTTAACTGTCTGACAGTATAATAATCGCAGTATAATAATCGCAGTGCCAGCAGTTTCGTTTACCACTGCGAATGAGACGCGAGTTAAAAGGCTGTGTAAGTCACGGCCAAACACCCCTGAGAGAGTCTCGTGACGCTCCGAGGCAACACTGAGCGACTGGCGCCCTTGTAAAATAATCATTCAATCAAACTAATGTTATTATCTCAGCATATGCCCTATAACCTCGGTAATATCAGAGTGATGGAAACTTGATAGACGAGATTCGTGTTTCGAGATATAGTGAAGTAGTTGTGAGTGAAAAGGATTATGTTGTATGTCCAGACGAAATGTTAGATAGGATAAAACAGTAGGTACTAGAGGGTATAAGCTCTCACCAGACTGTGGAAAAAAATGGAAGCCACAGGTTTTGCAATAAATCCAGAGACTTCAATGAGTTCGTGTCGGGATTCAAACATGCGATGCAAGCGAATAGATTGACTTACAAACAATGTGTTACATACTTGCCTGTGTGTTTAAGAGGCGCTGCTCTCAGATAGTATGATGCAGTGGAAACATTTGAATTCATTAATGAGGTTATTACAGCATTAAAAATTGCTTTTGAACCACAGACATGGAAGAACTTATAACGAGGCTGTGGAAGGGAAGGCAGGAACATTTGAGATTTTGTTGTATGATATTTTGTGGTTATATAATAGGCTAGAGCCGAAAATGTCAGAGACTGTAAATATGTTTTTCCTGCAACAGGGTTTGAAACATGGTTTAAATGAAAAAGTGTGCATGTTCTAAAATGAGACTGTGAATCAATTTAAGAAAATGCCAGGATAATATAGTTGGGCTTATACTACGCCGATCAGAGAAGGCGGTTCTTAGAATCTGAGGTTAAGTTATCCATTCCAAGCCCAGTAATGGGGATGTTAGTTAAAAACTATGTGCGCGATGGAAGCGGAAACGCGGGTAATAAGTTGTACCAGTGTCTGGAAATGTTTAAGGAGCAAATTAAATTGCTATTTGAGAGGTGGGTTGTCTTCGCGAGCAAGGCGCACCGTGGACAAGCGAGACGCAGAACCAGCAGATGTTTTCGTGGTGTCAGCTCACAGCATAGGGAAGTTCGCGTGCTAAGAATCTGTAAATGTGGCAGGGGGTATCCAAACTAACCCGAAAACACGATAGTAGCAAAGTATTCCGCAGACAATGTAAGGGCTGTACAGAGTGTTTGGTTGTGTGCAGATGGCCAGCTGATATGTTATAAATGTAGAAAACCAGTACATGTGTGATGTGACTGTAAAACTAAGAACAAATGCGAAGTGAGCATTGAGAATAAGGAAAAACCAAAAGCGAATGACAGGTATTTTAAAAATAAATTGCCCTTAAAATAGCATAAGGGTGTCTTAAACCTGCCCACTAGCATATTCTAAACCGATATTCCAGTATATATTGACACTGGAGAGGCTGTGTTTCTGGTAGATGATCAGTTAATCCTGAGGAAATATTGGAGAGATGAAGAGGCTAGGTAAATAGCTGAAATTACAGAGCGAAACCAACAATTTAAATACAAGATAGATTTGTGGTTCCTGCTGGAGGAATACCGGTAGGTCTGTTGATCGCGCTTATAAAGGTGTTATCCTTGGTTGTGAGTAGATAGGAAAAGCCAATTCCAGGACAAGGACCGTGGGCTGAGGCACCAAGATGCTGCTGCCATATTGGATCTGCCATCTCAGATCCGTAATTTTCTTTCCAACTGCCATTGTGTTTCAGTAGGCTATCTTGTTTGTGGCTACCATTTTTAATGCCACAATTTTGTTTCCACCTGCTATTTTGTTTTCACCGGCCATCATGTTTCTGCAATTTATCATCTTATCCACCATATTTTTTCCACTTTTCTTTTGTTTATATCAGCTGTTGGTAGGGGGCATATCATTCTATAGACCACCATATTTGTTTATGGAGATAGTGGCTAGAATTTGCTGGTGTCGCTCTCAGTCGGCTGTCATGATGGAGCTGGTGTTGGCCACTAGGGGTGCAGATTTTTATTTAATCATCGCAGATCTCTAAATATTGTCTGAAGAAAGGCAGAATAGAACTGCCGAACCTTGGATCGGCATGCAGGTGCCTTAGACCATTCGCCTATTGGGACATATGATGTAAAAGGTTTAAACGAAGAAATAGCATGTGTGTGCGGATATGAATAAATATTTTGTCGTCATTATTCTAATGAGTAGTGATAATTTTTTATATAAATTTTTTCGGCTATCCTAGACTTATATAGAGACCATAAATAAGAATTTTATTTTCATATATTCATAGACAAACAAAATATTTTGATTATATGGTCATAATCATTTTTAAGTATATTTTTCTTTTTAAAAATATTATGAAAAGTAGGATCTTAGAAATAAAAGACATTTTGATACATTTATTATTTATTTGGGTTACTGGAGTTGTCTTTGCGAGCATGCATGGACCGTAAGGGCAGCTGTATTTGTCAAAGTTAAAAAAAAAAAAAACTGCTTGCATGGCAAGGACTATGTTAGCATTTTCACAGGTAGTACCTGCACTGTGTCAGGTAACTGCACACATGCATGTGTACATGTTTCCATTACATTTTCACAATCTATGTGATGTCAAACAGCCTAAGTCAGCTGTGTTAGCATTTTCACAGGTCTGCACCTCCGCAGAGTTAGCTATCTCCAACCCAATATTGTGTATAATGACAAGCAAGTGCAAGAATAAAATGAGTTCAAAGTAATATAAACAGACATTTATTTAAAAACAATACATGCAATTAAATATACATCTTATATTTTTAAAACATTGGTAAGTATTATTTCAGAATGTCCTTCTCGTCTACCTAGGAGTAGTCATGCTTTGAGTGTCCGAGNGAGTTAGCTATCTCCAACCCAATATTGTGTATAATGACAAGCAAGTGCAAGAATAAAATGAGTTCAAAGTAATATAAACAGACATTTATTTAAAAACAATACATGCAATTAAATATACATCTTATATATTTAAAACATTGGTAAGTATTATTTCAGAATGTCCTTCTCGTCTACCTAGGAGTAGTCATGCTTTGAGTGTCCGAGCCACCTCACATACATGCTACCATTACGCCATTTCAGCACCATTTCCACCATATACATATCGAGAAACATCGTAGGCTGGATCTTCTCTGCGTAAAATCCTCCGACGACAAGTTAGCCTCGTAGGTCCTCGACCTAATACATGTGTCAGTACCAATGCCGTATGTGGGAAACCATATCGTGGTGTCGCAGGCCATACACCTTGTCGCTATTCCGATTGGAGTAGGAAGTGTTGCAGTGCCGGACGAGGGTGCGCACCTCGAGTTCACGTTATCGTGCTCGTTTCCATTCCCTTGCATGAAGAAAATCTATCAGGGGAAGATTATCTTCGTCGTTAGTGATAACCCCTTCCGATTCGGGCAGTTCTGGTCTTCTTTTCTGTTTATGTGTCAGGGTCAGTCCTTCCACCTTGATTTCGTTTTTGATATCTGGCCGAGGCAAAGCTTCCTCCTGGCGTTGTCGATCAAGTTTGTCGAAACGGCTGGTTACCGACTTGAAAGCATCTTCTCTTTGATTATTGAGAGACAGAATATAATGTTTTGCGAATTGATTTTCCTTGCGAACATCTTCGATGGTCCACTGCAGCTCAGTCATCAGTTCGGTTCAATCTGCCATCACTCATAAATGGAATAAACACACAACCACACAAGTCGATGCATGCATCCAGCACCTTCTTGCTATGCCTCGCAACATCGGTTTTGATAGCCAGTTTGGACGTTAACACATTTTGAAGTGCCTTCATTTCTTCCCTTCGCTGCGTTTTCGAAATGTTGATCAGGTCTATTATCCGTGCCTCCGCGCCCCCTACATGCTGGTCGACAGCTACCAAATCTTCCACCACTTCATTTCTCATGCTCTCGATCTTTTGCTCAATAAGCGACTGGACCTTGCGAACAGCGGTGAGGCGACCTTTCATTAGCTCATTTACACCATCATCACCATGTCCGTACTTGGAAATGATATTGTCATTCATGGTCGGCGTCTTACTATGAACTGATCGGAGACATTCCTCAACCATCCCTTATATACTAGCGAATCCTTATCGATCACGAATATGTAGTACTCCTCATTCCAGTACAAAGAGCACATATCCTTAAACTCTGCGATCGTCATGTACATATTGACATGGCCATCGTACTCATGCCGCAAGTTCGTATCGCCCATGCGAAACAACATAAATATATTCACATTATCGCATAGTACCTGAGTGTGTCGCCAGACGTACGAATTTTCGAACTTACAACTCTATATCCAAAATAGAATAAAAAGTGAATTCTGCATTATCGTATGTAGTGGCAGGAGACATGAATGAAATCAGCATTCCCACCGGCGCATATGAACTGAAGGACATCGCCAATTCCCTCAAGAAATCTGTGCTATTGGACGCGACTTTCGAACTGTCTGGTTACCCAAACATGCTGAAGACAGAAATATTTGCAGTGGCGATATCGATGAGATCATCGGGCCAATGCTAGGATTTGTGACGCGATTATACGAAGCTCGTAAAACACACGAATCCTCGCATCCAGTGAACATATTTCCGATGAATGTGAAACACATAAACTGTAATTATAGGCTGATATGTCAATCGTAACACCAGCAATATGCCGCACAAGTTCGGTCCGATGGCCCCACCAGGTTATAAACTAGTTGATGTTCCGAAAAGCCTAATTTACATTCCCGTAATCGCGAAGAGCACGCATAAAGTGGTCGTGAGGATCGTCGATCAAGACTATAAGCAGATAGACTTCTGAAACAAAGAAATCACTTGTGCTTTCACTTGAAACGGTACAATGGAGTTTCGCGAGACGAACCGTTCATAAATTGGAGTGCAGCACCAATTCTGCAACCATTTGAGCTCGAGACTCCGGCCTGCTAACACGTTCCAACGAGAAGCTTGTATGTAGCCTAGGGTTGAAATTGAACAGGAATGGATGATGAAAATGTATTTAATATGACCCAGTGGACAGAATTCGTCACCAGAATCGACAAGTTTGAGCTGCATTGCCACCAGCCATATCTGACAGCCCCTACGCCCAGGGGCATGAGGTTCGAATTCCGATACATCATCAAGATATTTACTACCCCTACCTTCACAATCATTCCTGCACATCCGAGGTATACTCACCATTGTATTCGTTCGCAACAATATGCTCCACCTTTTCGAGCGAGTAATGTACGAACGGAACAGTGTTACTATTGACGAAATGCGGGTTTTGGGCATAACCACCATAAAAAACTACCTATCGCTCACACCTTACAATTTCGACAAGGTAAACATGGCAGACTGGGGAATGGAAGATGGTAAAAAGTTCCCATCTTCACAGAATGTAAATTCTAGGTAGCGTGTCACTAATTATGCTACTTGGTTTCGCCGAAAATTATAGGAAGATAATTATAGGTGCCAAGCAAGAACTGGTGATAATGCCAGCCACCTTGTATCTCGATGCTGTGTTAGCAACCAGAGGAAACCCGTAGCTCGATGTTGTAACACTGACCAACATGGAGGGGTTCGTTTCCCACCTGAATCCGAGCACCTGCGAACATGTGATGACACTGACTACACCAAGAAAAATAAAACCATCGACATAAGCTTTAGGTGTTGGAGTTAGGTTACTTGCCCGGTCCTGTCATCAGCCACGGGAAACCTCTGGGTCGTGGAGACATCTTCAAGCATGGAAAAACCTCGCTATGTCATTATGTCATTTCAAAGGAACATGCAAACAACATCTCGGCAGAAAAATCTACCTTCGACCACTGCAATGTCCAGAAGATAAAAATATTTTTGAATAGTGAAAGCTACCCATACATGGATTTGAACACCTCCTTATACCAAGAAGGATTTACTTTGCTGTATTATCTTGATACCTCCCCAGTGCTATTGCGTATAAGTGGGTATTGATTCTGCTCTCTGCGTAAGGCGCCAGCAGTTGATGCTATCCCTCAGTGTCCAGGCGTAGGAATATGTTGATGCTACTATCCCTAGGACCAATTTACCAAATAAATTCACCTTCTTTGCGAGTTAACATATGTCAGTTTTATTTTCGCTTAACAGGTTAACTTCTACATGAACACTCGAGACAACTAAATTGGCGAATTTCACCTCTCTTGATTGGCAATCTTTATTTTACTTTACTTGATACCTGGGATGGGAGATGGCAGTAGATGGCTCTTAGTGGCTCATAGGTACTGGTGTTTTCTTTTTTTTAAGTTGATGTTAAAATTTAATTTCTTGATAGTGTTAAGTTTATTTTAAGTTACTGATGTGAACCAGGTGTTCACTGGTACCTTTGTGCCCACTGTGACTGGCGCAGTAGTTTCCTCCACTCCAGATGCACCACACCAGTGGGCATGTGGGCAAGAGTGATAGTGTATTCAGTGTTATGTAATAAATCAGAGTTCGTCAATATCGTTTATTCAGTGCTATATAATTAATTAATTAGAGTTCACCAATACAATTACATCAGTGCGACATAATTGATCGGAAAGCATCAGTATAGTTTATTCATGGTTATATNTAAATCAGAGTTCGTCAATATCGTTTATTCAGTGCTATATAATTAATCAGAGTTCACCAATACAATTACATCAGTGCGACATAATTGATCGGAAAGCATCAGTATAGTTTATTCATGGTTATATGTACTTATTCAGTGTCATAATTATCAAGTGTATTTGTTCCATGTGTTCAAATTACACCAGTGTTATCGATTATTCAGAGCTTAATAATTAAATCATTATTATTTATTGGTTCAGGGCATCTATCCAGTATTTATTTATATCATATTTATCTTGCTTAAAGACAGTCTTCACATACTCAGCCAGCCAGGGACATGTGACATTACTAAGTTTGCAATACAGTGGCTGCTGCGATGCAAATATTTAATATTAATGTAACCCTGATTTATTGTGTATTTGTGCAAGGGTAATTGTGTTTTATTATGTACGTTCTATAGGGTAATTGTGTTTGATTATGTAAATCTAAGGTATATTATTTTCTTACATTTCATTAGCATTTTTAAGTCGCATTTATGTTTCATCTTTCCACCGCTTGGCGTCGTCCATGCTCAGGTAGCAGAAGCCGGCGCAGTTCTCAGCCAGTACGCTTCATCACACATGCTTGAACACATTCTTTCATAATAAGAATATTTATTTATGATAATAGTCGCATCAATACATTGTGTGTTATAAAATACAAAATTGCATAATACAACTATGATTGACAGATACCATCAATGCTGTAAACAAGTGGCTATCCACAGAGATCCAATTGATCCATACTAAATAACTAATAATGGTGGTAGGGGTAGAATGACAAGCACATGCACTGCCAGCTTCCACCTTCCTGTCATGCCTGGTGGTATGCATGGATACATTTCCATTAGGATGTATCACATTTCATACATGCTAATGGTATTCCGGTTTTGGATGCTTTTAGAGGATAGCTCCATGTAGATAAAATGGCCATTAAATAATTTAGAATGAGCTGGTAATTATGTTGAATGTTCCGATAAAATACGAATTTCGTTTTTTTTTGCAAATATAATTGGTCATGAAATAGTAATATTTTGTGATGTAGTTGAAAGGCACCAATTATTGATACATGCCTGGGATATTATTTGATCATTTGAGTAATTATCTAGAGAGGGGGCTTTTATGTAAAAACAAAAAACCACCATATGTGGTATATTTACACTCAACTAATCATGCAGAACACGAATATACTAGGGGAATTAACGCCCGACCAATTTCGTGATATGTGCCCACCTATCCTAACTGAACCTAACCCCACGACGAGTGAATCACTATTTTACTCTTTTAAACTACCCTAGGATTTTAAGGTGTTAATCTAACCTAGGATAGTAGGGTTTTAAACTAACCTATGATAATAGGGTTTTAAACTACACTGGGATCTTATTCTAACCTCGGATTTTAGGGTTTTACACTACGATAAGCTTTTAGTCTAATCTAGGATATTAGGGTTTTAAACTAAACTAGGTTTATAGGTTAATCTAGAATTTTAGGGTTTTAGTAACAGTTAAACACTGGAAATCTATGAATGAACTCACTTAGGTAGGCAAACTCATTCAACTGCTGTGTATCTTACCTCAATCGCAAAACATCACGATTTAATAAAACATAAAGTAACACCCACCAAATATACGGATATTACACACAGAAGAACTCGTTCTTGCACCTTCCAATCTTAAATCACAAGCCTTTCGCACGGTAGGAATTCAAACGTCATAACTCACGATCGCAAAAATACACAGCCACACTATCTGGCTTCTGAAGTGTTATTAATGGCTTCTCAACATCAATGTAAAATCCTGTGACGAATACGTATACAGGAAACAGCCAATAAGGTGACAGCATGATGCGCATTTATTCACCAAATATTAAGGCGCCCGACGTAAAAAATGGTTGCTGGGTTTTTTAATTTTTCGTTAGTTCAATAATGTGAAATTTAATTCAATTTTTACATTTATCTACCCAAAAATGTTACTTTTTTTTAAATAATCCTTTCCACTATCTCTTTCCCAGCATCTTTACATCACTTTTAGATTCGGAAATTTATGAGATGATGAGAGCCGCATCCCTCCTCGCATAGCCCATACTTGAAACTACTGAAGCGCATCCCCGACGTGCCCTCCACTGGGAACAAGTAAACCCTAACACAGCAGGCACCGTGTCCTTGACTCCCAACACTGGCAATGTGCACAAGAGTGCACCCTTCCTTCGCTGCCGTCCAGGTGCTACCAGAGTTAGATGGCCATATCACTTTCATTCTCTCAAGATACATATTTTGAGGGTGTGAAAATTCGGTTCGACCAATACCATCAAGATACGTCACAAATAAAAACACAGCCTGGGTGAATGGCCCACACCCTGGTTGATTCTCTCGTGCTCTGACACTCTTCACAATCTACAATAATTCCTGAAAGCTGGCACTGTAAGTTAAACTTCCTTCTCCCCACTCGTGAGATCACAACCACCCCTTCAAATGGCATTCCCAATTGTGTGGTCAATTCCTTTATATTAATTTCCTACACATTTTCCTGCTGGAAAATGGTTTGCCCAAACGTGTGTCTAAATTCCTAATCAAATTTCTATGTAAAATTTCCTATGAATTTTCCTACACCACGCAAAACGTGTCGTACACATAAACTGAATGTATGAATCCAAGTGCAATCTTTTATGTGTAAAGTTATCCTGTGTGAATCCTTTGTATTCGGCTTACATCTCAACATTTCTAGCAAAATTTCTGCACCCCAAATTTCCAAATCGGAAAAACTCAGTGCTAGTTTAAGCTCAACAGATTCCGCAACTTAGTGACAAGCAGCCAGCCTCGAAGCTCCACAACAGTAAGGGGACCAAACACCACCATTTTGAGAAACATCATCAACCCTTTTCTCTTTTACCACCAGGCATGACAGGTAGGTAGAAGCTGGCAGTGCATGTGCTTGTCATTCTACCCCTACCTCCACTTGGGTGGGCCACCCCTACCATGTGTGGTGGAGGGGAGAGGCAGTAGACTGGGTGGTCTGTTGATCCCAGCGAAGATCAGAAAGGCACAATCATGGAGTTTCCCTGCCAACTGCAATGTGATAGCAGGTTGATAGACTGGCATACTTTCAACCACATAGTGACATTTCACAGTTAATTGATGTTAATATTAATGTGAAATGATTACAGCATAAATGCAGGTACCCAGGGGGTTCGTACAGTGGCTGCCCAACGCCACCATTCTGGTCCGAGTGCTGAGACGAACTGACCAAGTGGACTCGATTTCTGTCACAAGTGGCGAAAACAGAAGTCAAATGGCGAATTATGAAACATAACATAGGCACTATGTGATATGATTCTAATGTTAAAAATTGTATAAATTAAATGAAACACATAGGTGACGCCCCTGTTTATTAACAAATGTCTGTTGTGGGTGAAGTTGTGAAGTTGACGGGGCATGTCACCACACTAAATTATATGTTACAATGATGGGGCCTTTATATGCAATATCCCCTAGAGAAAACACAATTGCTATTGTATAAATAGACATTGATACATTATTATGTTTTTTAATATAAAGTGTTTGAATTTCACTTCCTATGACATGTTAAAATTTCACTGGTGACATTGTTGCCAGGTGGCTGTCTCCTGAAGGGATGGACGTGTCCATCTGGTAAAAGGGGTGTGGAATGCCATGCTCGATTGTTGTTAACACAATAAAACACACCCCTGACTGTAGCTGTGATGGTTTTCAATGTTTGTAATATGACATGTGTTTGTAAAAATGCTGCTCACCACTGAGTAATACTTTGGGGCACTTATCACTTCAGCTTCAGCCTACCAGCCAGTTTACATCTTCCGTTTGTGCGTCACGTCGTATTTTCAAGCTGCTACGATGCAACGACCAATTGCAAGTGCACCCAACGACTGTGACTTTGGAGTAAACACCGTTTCGGAGCGCCTACTCATTTATTAATATATTTAAATCTTGTAATAAATGAGTAGGGCGGTCGCTTGAGTTACATTATCCTGTTCGGCAAGAAGATGCAATTTCCGTTCTATTATACCTGTACTACGCACTCTTGGCCTGATGTAGTTGGAGCGGCCCGGTGTAGCTGGTGTAGTTGTTGTGACTGCGGCTGTCAGAGTAGGCACATGGAGCTCGTGGATGCGTGGTTCACTTCAACTTGTGCTACCCAGTGTGCACAGCCTGCAGAGTGGAGACCCTGCACCCTCGCATACAAGAAACGACCCAGCTACACTGTCGGGGTCACGATCCCATGTCACCACTAGTTAGTGTATGCCAAGTACATGCTGTCACTCCCTACTGAGGCCTCTCCTTCAATCGCAGTCCCTGACAACCTGTTGTGTCTGACAGCATAATGGGACATCTTGGGGGATAAACTGTCATCGACAGAAGAGGCATTTTATTTGAACTACCCATCCACGAGTGCTCAAGTTTCCATTTGTGCAACTGCAGCCGACAGCTGACCTGGACAACACCATTCTCTTGTCAATCAACTAACCAGTGAGTCCTACACAAGGCGATGACGATGTTGGAATGCATCCAACCGCGCCATCGCTGACTATGTGACACAAGTGGCAGTGTTTGTTTATTCGCCTCAAGAGTAAACACCTGGGGCCGATTTACAAGTGTTCCTGCATAGATTCCCTTCCCGAATGCCCCCGCCATAATATATCCCAGCCAGGTTGGAGCGAATGTGGGAGCAAGTTATGCAGTGGTATTAATTTTCCTTCCAATTTACATAGCTTCTACTGTGATAGCGGTGTGGTTAAGTAAATTTTTAGGATGGGATTACTATAAAAGTGCCATAAATTAATTAGGCAGGGGCTAAATGAGATCATATCCCAAATAAAATCCTATTATGGCAAATTTTTTTATGTTTATGTGTTCTAATATGCCTGTCCTTATGCCTTTGGTGAACTTGAACTGGCCCAGTACCATGACTCCTCATTATGACACAAACCCTGATTTATTTTTTACACATAATTTTTATAATTTACTAGTGAGTTCTATCATGTGTATTTAACCTTTCAGTGGACTTTTAAAACTGACCTAAGGGTCGTGACATACGAATCTGCATAATTAATCCAGGTATTACGCCCTTTACGCTGTGTAAGGAACACATATTTTTTCGGTATTTTAGCAAGTCTGGCAATTTATTTACTTACTTAAGAATGAATTGTTTTTTCGAATTTTTTGTGCTCTCTTCAGCAAAGTCTGGCCGAACATGTTTTTATTGACCGTGCTCGCAGGAAAACGAAACGTATCACAGTGCGCACTTGGTAGCTATAATTATCGAATCGATCACAACAAGGGATCATGAAGAAATTAGTCGTGCTTATGGCTAAATTGGATCTTTAAAAAAAATAAGTATAATCTGAATACACCCTACAGTGTTTTGATTAGAAAATGCTGTCACTTGTGTGAATTATGGTTATGCACGACAAATAAATATTGTGCCATTGGGGATGGATTTAATTTATTCAGTTACAAGGAAGTACACAAGTACTTGCGTTAAATCACTTCAAAATTATGACTGGTAAATATTTTTGTATAAGGTTTTCAGAGTATACGACTCAAAATAAATAGTTTTTACAGTAACTGTCTTGTGTGCGCCGTTGTTAATTGTTTTCTGCTTGGTTTTTTAGTCTCCATGAAGGCCACACACTGTGCTCAGTATCAAGTAAGAACATAGTAGCTTTCACCACAAAGACAGAACTTGATGATCTTACAGGAAAGTCATGGGGGTCCCATGTCTATGTCGCTGATCTCAATACACCGTGGTGGACACACAAGTAAGCAATACCCAGAAGTAGCATGCAAGTATACTGGTATTATTGTTCTTTTTCAATATTTTCAGCACCATGTACTGATGATGTGCGCTAAAGGCCCTGCCACAATTGTGGATATGCGTCCGAGCCGTTCGATCGAGCTGTCAGTCCATGCATAGTACCGATCACGACGGATCTTGTGTGCTACAATTGTGGTTTTCTGGTTGATGCAGTTGGTAAAAACATGTACCATTTTTGTTTACATTTATATACGACTATTTGCTGTCTATTTTGACATTTATTCGTAGTATATTATACTGTTTGTCATTTATATTATGTTAGAATTACCTTAGCTTCATTGCATTACGTATTACCTAGCAAACAGTCTAATTCTTCATATTGAATCAACTAAACAAATATATTAGCTATTATATATACTTACCGTAACTTTTTGCATGCCTTCTAACTTCTGTGTATAACTAAAGCATCTCATTGGTCTCGGCTCTGATGTGAGATGCTGATGGTGCAGTCCATACTCTCTGACCTTGAATGATGAAGTTTAGCCATCTCCAGCCGGTCAGCACCTCACCTCACTTCTGCACCATCAGCATCTGATGGTAGAGATCACATGAACCAATCAAATGCTGTATCAGCAATGGCACGGTCAGATCAGACACGTGCATCTGCTCAATTATCGCAGGCCCTTTATTCATTGCCACATCCGCTTGTTCCATACTTGACAATTCCGAAAATCCTCGTAACCCCGTGGTGAAGTGTGCAATCTTGAGTTTGACTGCTTTGCTTTTATCCTTTTTATTTTGTAGTTATTGTTTATAACTCTTTATGTAGGTGCCAATAAAGTCATTACTTCGAAGATGTAATCAGTGACATAACCAGAGGGGACATTTTTCAAGTTGTAACCCCCCCCCCCCCNGCCCATTATGTTTACAAGTATTAACATTATCATAATCCTTTAATTGTAAAAATAAAAATGCATTGGTGTTTATCATTGTGCATATTGTTATACTCTGAAGTTATTTTTTCCTAGAATTTCTGCTAATTGTTCTTCCTCTTCATTATTTTAGCCAGTGTAATTCCCTATGTATTTAGGAATTACAAGATCTACATCCCTGAGTTTAACTCATTTTGGGATCAATAATACACACACAAACAAACTCCCTAGAGACAAGCACCCCTTGAAATTTCCAGCTACACCACATCTAATAGCAAGTTATTAAACATATTTGGTAATTATGATGTGTATTGTTAAGGTAAACTATGAATCACTGTAGTTGTGAGGGCTACGAAGATCAGGGAAATAACATCCACAAATGACTGCAAAGCAGTGAATTCATGCAAAATCATTCTGCTTCCTTAAATGTGAGTGATAGCAAGGACATAGAGCAGCAGTGATTTGCACGCTTCATATGTTTTGACACGTTTCATCTGTTTTCAACACATTTCAACATTAAAATATAGTTAAAACCAATGAAGCAGAAAAATCAGTGCTGCGCTCTCTGTTTATCATCGCTCGCACAACTGCAAATATTTTATATCATAAATGTACTTATAGTACTCACCTGTGTTGATGGGGGTATAAAAAGGCAATTGTATGTCAAGTCATGGAGCAAAACATTCATATCTTTTCAAATCTTCACACAGTAAAATTATCCTCAAATTACCACCAAGAATGCAAATGGTAAGAAGATGACTGCTCGTAAATGAGGTACATTCAGTGCTGTTTGAAGTGGAATTGTGCGGATCGCAGCGCACTTCTCAAGTTTAGAATTTGCCGCCACTCTGCCGTGCTTCAGATTTCGGTACCCCTACTCCTGCTACATCTCTACCTCCTCATTGATTCCCCCTCCCTCCACGCATGCACGATAGCTCCTTTTGTTTGTTTTAATTCTTGCATACGCCTTCTGCCACTCACTGTTCGTTTGGGCACCAACTCGTTGGCACTAATCTAGTTTTGATATGGTTACGTGATTCACTGGTGCAAACGGATGTGCTGCTTGATATTGCTTAAGGGCTAGTTAACTTCACTGCGAAATTCGCTAATCATTTGTATTCAAAATTCCTTTTTGGCCTCATGTTTTAAATTATGGTTCTGATAACTTCGCACGGTTCAGTGACGGTGGTGTGAATGTTCTGGTATTACCTTGTTGGAGTTTTTTAATGATCTGTCGACGGTCAGCCAGAGCCGGTAATGTGTTGTAACATAATGCGGAAGTCAAATGTACCGCGTTGCTTTCTCTTGGTCACATCTAGTTGAGGTCTATTCTTCACCCACCTGCAGCTTTTTAATTGGGTCGTATGTGTTGGGATATTATTGTGCTTTGTTATCTAGTCATAATAATTGCTAATAATTTAATGTAGTTCTAGTACACTGTCATAGAAAGTGTTTTAGCCTTGCCTCCTTATGAGCACCTCCCTAGGAATTTTTACGCCAAGGTTTTAAATTTTTTATTTTAACTACCCTTGCAGACGCATTTGTTCGGCTCACTTCTGAGTGAGCGTCGTGTACGCGGCTGTCCGTTGTGTAACAGTTTTAATATTTACGTGTGTTAATTATCTTCTTGTCAGGTATATATATATTTTTTGGCCTTTTATATTAATTGTGAAAAATAGTTTGTTAGCTGAGGTTTTAGAGTCTTGTGGCTTGAATTGTATGGCCGTTGTATGTGATCAGGGTTTTTCACAGCCAAATATTGCTAGACTAGACAAGCTGAATTTTGGAAACGCCTCTATATGCTTTTCGGATTTGGTCAATGGTAGATATTGCTCGAGCTTCATTCTTAATATAAATGTTGATTGCAAACAGATTTGTAGTGTTTATTATTGAAGTAAAATGCCTTGAATACTAAAAGCACTTTATTATAAACGATCGGACAAGCACTGTCCCGGACGAACAACACAACTAAACAAGATATCATAGAAGATGTGACAAAGAAGAAACCATAGAGATAGAAGAACTGACAAGTGGCGCTATCATAAGGAATTTTACTTAACACTTGAAACTAGATACTTTAACATTTATGTTTGTAATAAACCTGTGTACGGCACAGAATTAAGGTGTAATCAGCATTGATCTTGAAGGATTTGTCACATAATGTGCTCAATGTAGGTAAATTACTGAATTGTGGTTTTGGCCTGAAATTTTAAGTTAAAATTCTTAAACATACATTAATGGTGGTTGTCTGATCCAAGGAGTTTATCACCTGTTTAGAAAGCTAAACTTGTCTTACAGCAAGGAAATTTGTGAAATTAGCGCAGAGAGTTAACTACAAGCTTGGCATTCAAGCCATTGAAGACCAAATTCTTTACTTAAAATTGGTGATCTTATTCATGCAGTTATCTCCAGTTCTGTTTACACTCCAACTCCTCAAGGACAAAAATAGCTTATTTCCGTATTACTGTTGATGGTTTTTCTCATTTCACCCAAATAAAACTATTCAAAATATAAAAAAACGTAGCAATTTGATTGATTATATTCAATTCTGAAAGGAGTGAAAAGGAAAATGTTGTGCCTGGACAACGGTAAGGAGTTTATATGAAACAGTTTTAAGTAGTTTTGTTGAATTGAAGATATCAAATTTCAATATACTGTACTATGCCTTTTCTTTCCATTTGGGAACAGAAAAAGTGAAAGGATGAATTGTACCCTACATAATAAGGTTTACACTAAATTTGCAGAGACAATATTCAATACAGAAGGTAGCCTATGAATTAAATCACTGTCCAACTGAGGCCAATGAAAGTAAACCTCTGACACCAATCTGATATGGTCAGAATGACCTATTTAAGTGTGCTTGGAAGCAGTGCTTATGTGATCATTATGCTGAAAGAAAATAATTTGAACCAGCTTGTAAATGTTGTCATAATCGTTGTCTGTTCTAATGCAATGTGTAATCTTGTTGAGGCAGTTATGAAGATTAAGGATTTTTTCTCTAAATTTTGAAAAAAATCTTTTGGAAAATGATACGTATCTGCAGTGATAATTATGCTGAATCTTAATTGGATAGGTGCATTGACACAATAAAAGTTAAAAGGCAAGAAAAATGTTAAATACTCACACAAATGGCCCCTGA
The DNA here is from genome assembly GCA_002778355.1 of Clitarchus hookeri. Lineage (NCBI taxonomy): Eukaryota > Metazoa > Arthropoda > Insecta > Phasmatodea > Phasmatidae > Clitarchus > Clitarchus hookeri. The sequence goes on along the minus strand of NQII01000820.1, from coordinate 468,714 downwards.
AAAGTGAATTCTTGCAAAGTGTGCACCTCACTGCTTCCTGGAGCACGAGTGATAGCAAGCAGGAAGGGTGCACTAATCTTCCTGCTTCATATAGTTGTATCAGCTGTGTATGAAACAGGTAAATCACAGTGCTCTCCGTGCTTGCTATCGCTTGTTATCCAGGAAGCAGTGTGAAGAGGATTTGTGTTGATTCACTTTTATGCAACCGTTACGTAGTCAGCACAAAGTCCCATCAGTTGCAGACCTCAAATGAATGAAGCATAAACAACTACTACTATCCCCATCATGGAAAATTATTGCTGTCTGCGCCCAAATTCATTACCATTAACATAATATATTTAAAAATACCTGGCCAAACATAGGTTGAAACTCAAAATTGGGACATGTTCTGAGAACACATGAAAATCTGATGATTCTGAAACTCACACAGTCAAATTTACAGAGATCCATTAACGAAAGCACTCCCCAAAATCTGCAGCCTTAAAAAATGAAAAACTAATCAAAATGGCTGCACAAATTTGCTTCTTTTGCTTTGCTTTCATTTATGTCAAATTGAAATTATGATATGTAAAGAAACGTGGCAGATAATGTAAATAATGTGGGTTAGCACCTGCAACTGTATCAAATTTTTACTACTCACGCCATGAAATGTAATATGACGTGACCATGCATTTTCAAATCGGTAAGCTTTGCAAAATCCAAGTATAAAATTTTATTGATGCTCATACATTTCCTTCAGATCAGAATCTAATCTTCAAATTACACCTGTTGAAAATAAAATAATCAAAGGGTATGAAATATGACTAGAATTACACTACATTTAAAGAAGGAAATTACAGGAGTGAAGACATGAAGATGGCATTTATAAGAAGTGATGAATATGACAAGAAGAAATTGTAAGAAAGAAAGGAGCTAACTGTTCAGAAGAGAATGAAAGCTGTGACTCATTAGATAGAATAAATGAAGATACAGTTGAGATAGAAGTGAAAGAAAACAATTAAGGTAGAACTGTCTGGATGCCAGGACACCTAAACAGATGTGAGCTGCATACAACTTATTGTTTAATATTTCACCCAAGATCAGATCACATACACTGAAGCAGCAATGGACGTTGATTGGAAGCAAACTATAAGTTAAGAACTATCAGCTGTATGTAGTTGGAAGACCTGGGAACCAGCTTTTCTTCTTTTGACTTGTGATGAATATTTTGAACTAAGTTAGATGGCATTAAGAAGGTCAGACATGTGGACTGGGGACTTCAGGTTCAGGTAGAGCAGAATGCCTTCAGTAAAATGTTTGTGCCGTCATCCATGAGTGAAATTTGCTATTGCTGTCGTACCTTTAAAGGAGTGGTCAATTTTTTAGTTGGATGTTCCATCAGTCTTTCTTAAGGAAATAAATTTCTTTGGACATGTAGTGTCTGCCTACAGAATTGAAACAGACCCAGAGAAGGCCAAAGCAATAAGAAATTGGCTGAAACCAACTGACAAAACAGAAGTGCAAAGTTTTCTGTGATTAAATGCCTACTACCGTCAATTTGTATCTGATTTTGCCACGATCGCCAGGCCACTACATGAACTGACTGAGGCAAGATGGACCACTGAGTGTAAAGCTGCTTTTAGTTAGCTAAAGGAAGTTCTAGTATCTCCCCCAGTCCTGGGATTCCTGAAATTGGGGCACATGCATTCTGTAGGCATTGGAGCTGTGTTATCTCAGATGAAGGATGGGAAGGAGAGACCATTAGAAAACTTCAGTAAGGTATTGCACAAGCCTGAGAGAAATTAGTGTTTTTCATGCAGGAAGCTTCTGGCCATGGTGAAGGCAATTTCACACTTCCACCCCTACCTTTATGGTAGACATTTCTTTCTAAGAACCAACCATGCTTCATTACGCTCGCTACTTAATTTTAAGAACCAGAAAAGTCAAATAGCCCAGTGGATACAGCATCTTCAAGAATATCACTTTGTAATACAACACAGATCTGGACATCTTCACAGAAATGCAGATGCATTTTCTAGCAGGCCATGCGAGCCATTCTGTTGTCATTGTGAACGCAAGGAAGACAAGGGTGGCAAATCACTGAAGGTACAGAGGACAAAAATTCAATGTTCTCCATCTTGTGATGGGGTGCCTACTTGGAGTGATGAAGTTATTAGGAAAGATCAGCTGAATGATCCCACTTTGCATTCATTACTAGAGTGAGAAGAAGCTGGCTATATGTCAAAATGGGAAGAGATATCTAGTCTGAGTGTAGCAGTCAAAGCATACTGGGCTCAATGGAATTCCCACATACTGAAGATTGGCATACTTTACAGAAACTGGGAAAGTAATGTTGGACATCACACATGTTTACAGTTGGTCCTTCCAGAATGCAGGGTTCCTGAACTCTTTAAGGAACTGCATAATCCACAGCCAGTGGGCACTTTGGTGCTAATAAGACTACCAAGCTGTGATGGGCCTGCACACCAGAACAGGTTTTGAGAGTTCAGAGTCATAACAATATCCATGTCTGATTCTGTTCCTTTATTTCATCTCAGGAATTGTTTTAATTGTTTGGTTTTAGTTAGAATTGGTTTTGTGTATATCTCAAATGAGTTGTTAATAAGCAAGTGTGCATACAAGTTTTAAAATGTCAGCTTTTGTTATTTTAAAAATTCATAATTACTTTAATATTGAAACGAAATATTCTATAGTTATGTATAAGAGGCTGAAATGTTTTTTTTGTAATATTTTTTATATGGCCCATTAAATTCCATATTGTGCACATGACAGAGGAAATTTTAATACTGCTGTGGACCTGCAGATTGAGTATTTTGAACTTGGAAAATGAGTTAAATTTTATAATGCCATGGGAGTGTACAAAAATGTTAAGGAGTAGGGGTGATTAATTATTTTAATAAAATATTTTCTTTAAACTTAGAATTGTTTGGGACATCATTTTTTGTGATTAAATAGGTGATAATATTTTTTGATATCCTGTTACAATAATTTAGTTTTACAGTATCTTGTATGTGCTTTGATGAAATTATGAATTTTTCAGTGGAAAATGAATTGCGGCAACAAGAGGAATAGTGGGTGCTGTATTTATGCCAGCAGAGTGGTGTCACTTGTGATCTTTTATATAAATGAGAGAAGCTGGGTTTGTAGAGGGAGTATAGTGTGGTGTGTGCACACCAGCTATTCAGTGATCAGTCACTGGGTCACACCTCAGAATGGTAGACCTGTGAGTCCTTCGGCTTAAACTCTTGTCTGGTGTGACTGTCTACATAAATACCTGCTTTGTAAGTTTATTACACTTCCTCTACCCTAGTTTTAACTTGACAAAACATGTTTTTTTTAAGTTAAAAAATATTTTTATATGATGCGACTACTCTGGAAACACGTGTATAAACAAATGTCACGTTACTGGAAAGTAGTGCTGGTAAACTGTGAGTCAGTTGCAAAGATGAATATCTATGTCATTGTCTGTAATGTTTGGTTGGCTGATACGTATGTGGCTGCTTGCTGGTCACAGGGTGGTGTCCAACAAGGCAGAGGTGACTGCGCTGGAGTGGGACCTTCACGGGGATAAGCTACTGGTCGCAGATCTGGCGGGCAACGTCCAGCTCTGGACCTTCAGGGATCACGTCCTCAACGACTGGAGCTGCCTCGGCACAGCCACCTTCGCCGGGGAGCACATCTTAGGAGCCGTCTTCTTCCACAACGGCAAGAAGGTGCGTCGCGGCTGCATCGCCGAGCTGCGTCTTTTTTGTGTCACAGTTGACCCCCATCACTGGAAGATCGGTGAATTGCTACGCACCACTGCCTTTATACAATTTTTGTACATACACATGCTTTGTATTAGAACTAGACACATAAGTTGTTACACCGGGTGCCTTGTCGTGTTTTAGTATCTATGCAGCAGTGAACGTAAAATCACTGATGAAAAGTAAATCATATTGAAAATGGGGTTATTGCAGCATTTAAATAGAATAGGAGCGCTTTTAGAAATATAGTATTCAAAATGTAGCACCTACTGAATATCAAAATTAAATATTTACACAAGAATAATTCCTGCTTATCATAGTTAAATTTCATAAAAATAGAACATGTCAATAATTCTTTAACACCAAAACATATCAATAAATAATATTGACTGTAATTTATACTTACCAGGATTTCACTTCTCCTGCCTTATTCCTGGCTCATAGTAGCTGCAGAAGTTAGTGTCTCCTTCCTGGAGGTAATAGTCCTGTCACTTCTCTTATCTCATGAACACTCTTCAACACTGTGCCAATGTCATTGGGTGTGTCTTCAGGCTTCCTTTCTGGTATAATGTCACTAGTCATCATCCCTATGATGAGCAAGATCAGAGGAAATTTCCATTGGTTATCGTGTGTCGGTTTCCATAGTTTTAGTGTATGCACTTGCTGATGTAATATAACTTTAGAGAGTCGATTGGGCAGCCACCACTCCACAGACTTCATTTGTTTACCTTCCTCACTTGCAGCAGCCTCCTCTTTTGCAGTACTTTTTATTCGATTTGTCTCGTCTGCCACCTTAAATCATCCTTGCTTGTTGGTGGGTTAGGAGAAGGTGCAACCATCTGCGGTAGTAACGGAATGGGTACTGATAGTGTTTCTACACGCTGGTTCAACGCCTGGAATATTGGAACAAACTGGTCGCCACACACTTCAAGCCATCACCTGTCTTCTTGTGTCAGGGTTTTCTCTCTGGAGTTGCTCATATGTAGAGTTGGGCTCCATTGTCTGATGTGCTCTCATCTGCTGTAAAGGGGGCATGATGTCATATACAGGATAGGACAGGAAAACCTGACAAATAAAAAAAAAATTACGATTTACACCAATATTAAGTGCTGAGAATAACATCTTGCAAATGGCATCCATTTTCGTCCACACGTTGCTGGAGTCAGTCACTGAAACTTGCAGTATGGCGGCTACCGCACATTGAATCGCTGCCCTTAGTTCAGGAAGTGAATGTGGTTTTTTGGCATACACTTTGGATTTTGATTAACCCCATAAGAAGAAATCACATGCAGAATTATAGAATGAATGGGATGGTCAGGCGATGTCTCCATGCTAGGGAATTACCATATTTTGGCATGTGTATGTTATGCTCATTTTTCATGTGAAAGTTTGGGGTGCGGTCTGTGCACAAAACGTTTTGGGGGGAAAAATTTGTAAAGTGTAGAAATGTTCCTGACCACAATAAAATTACACCTAATGTCCCGCATTGTCAAGGAATAGCCCTGAGAGTACAAGTGGATTATTTATACGTGCTATCATTGCACTGAACAGCTGCTAACAATAATTGGGCAATCGAGTTGCCGTCAAATTGCGCAATCGAGCCGGGCAGTTTCTGAGCAATAGACGTCCGTCGCCTTATGCTTAAATCCAGCCTCTTCATGAAACCTCGCAGTCACCCATAACTCCTTTTAATTCTGTTACGAGAATATTTTTGCTCATTGCAATTTTTCTGTCTTCAAACAGAAGCATTTCTGTGGTGACGGAAAATCCATTATAACTAGCAGGGAGCATATGCTGAAACAGCTCTTCTTCGAGTTTCGGGTATTTACACTTTTTGCCTCACAAAGCACACATTTTTTAAGCATTTTTTTCCCAACGTATTTCTTTTCCTGCACCAATGCAGTATATTTTTATCGTCAACGTCAAATTGTAGACCAGGTGCCTTTTTTCCATGTTCCACCTGCAGATTCCACAACTACAAACTTAAATTTTGCATTATAATTTGTTCGTTCCTTTCCCACTGTTACTCCTATCTGTGTATCTGGGAAGCCTGCACAACACGAGAGAAAATGAATGAACTGAAGGTATTGATTCCAGCACAGCTGTAAACAGCCTCACAAGGTCAAACGCCTTTGTGGTCCTGTGCAAGGTCACGTGTGACGTGCATCCACAACTACCGTGCAGTTGCCAAGTATGCCGTGCCTGCGATCGCTTCACAGGAGCACGTGAACAAACCTCGGGCTTTAAAAAAAGTTTCTGCGGCCTGTAACGAGATTTTTGATTTTCCTGTTCTAGATGGTGTGGTCTATACACGCACTCGGCCTGTACGTGCCAAAATACGGTACATGTGCTACACGCGCAGCACTAGCATTGCCGTACATCTCATTGCTGACTTGCATACCTACCTCGAGTACCTTTCACTGGATATCAGCATGGAGCATGGCCCAGAGTATCACTGCTCCTTTCACGTCTGAGTATGTATCACCCATCTTAAGAGCACCTACTGTGCCTCACAAGACAACGGTATGTTTTCGTACTGCAGCAGCAGTGAACATTGCAGTTCACAGTTGTACACTAGAGCACCTACTGTGCCTCACGAGACAACGGTATGTTTTCGTACTGCAGCAGCAGTGAACATTGCAGTTCACAGTTGTACACTAGAGCACCCACTGTGCCTCACGAGACAACGGTATGTTTTCGTACTGCAGCAGCAGTGAACATTGCAGTTCACAGTTGTACACTAGAGCACCTACTGTGCCTCACGAGACAATGGTATGTTTTCGTACTGCAGCAGCAGTGAACATTGCAGTTCACAGTTGTACACTAGAAACTAAATTTTACGAATTTTGATTTTATAGGAGTAGCAATTTTACAAGCTTGTTCTTGGAAACTGTCAAAAAATCATTAAAATGGACAAAAAATATAGAAAAATCTTTTAAAAATGCATGAAGTCGCTATCAGAATTAGGGATGGGTCGAATCTGGTTTTTTGCTGAATCAAAATCCATAGTTGAATCCTTTAATGTATTCTCAAATCTTGAATCCGAATACATGATACCCAAAATTTGGTCCCTTAAAATTTATTTTCCTCCAAACACAGCTACAGATAATTATAACAATGAATACATAGCCTAAACAAACAACAAGATCGTTCAATATGCAAAATAAAAAAATTGAAAATATAACTGCAATGTAAAAATTATCAGTGAATAACATTTTGGCATTCCCAAAATAAAACAGTGTGAAGATGCTTGAATTCAGTTATTTACGCACATAAATAAAACTAATACGTCTTTGTTTAATTTGCGTTTATACATTCGCCATTATGAATGTAGACATAATGTGCAATGCCAACACTCAAGCTTGTCTCAAGAATATGCAGTCAAGACTGTCTCATGAAGGCCATCTTATTCTTGCGTGTCTCAAGACTGAACATTTCTTTTGCATTGCCGCTACTTCAGATTGCATTTTGAAACCATGTATCATAGTTGTCGAGACCTTGCTTAAGACGACAAATAAGCCTGTACTGTAGACAAGACTTGTGGTCAAGTTTTTTTTATGGCTGATGCTTATAGGATGACATCGTACACCAAACTATTGGACATTTCTACAAAATGGTGATAGCAAAAAGCAAAACTTGTCTTAGGTCAGCATTGAAGATGAAATTGCATGTGTGGGTAAAAATCCACACTATTCTGCCCTTAGAAAGTATTTATGAAACTACTGGAATTCTACTGGTACAGTTAATTTTTAATTATTTGAACAAGTATGGGCACATACACCATGCAGACATTTTGATGTAGTTTCAAAAACCTACAAGTATAAAATAAAATAACTTGTATTAAATAATATACATAAAATAAATAGGAATGAATGAGTGTGCGTTAGCTGTTTTCGACAATTATGTGACATACATATAATACCAAGAAGGAATTAAGTCAAAGAAGAAATAACAGAATGACACAATGCAACGAAAATGTAGCGAACATGTATTTCCAAGTAGGAATGTAGTCAGATGACACCAGATGAACAACACAACAGACAGACAAACAAGTATGGAATATGAAGAATATTACAAAAAGTGAACAATCAACGAAGATAGCAACAACAAAGACAATGGCTGGAACAGATGAAAATATGGACGGCACGACGACAACAGTACAGACGAAAAATAGCAAGCTCCCTTATAGGACGACAGGGAACAGATCTCATTATTTCTGTAGAATACACATTTGCACTTGCAAAGTGTATTCTCTTTTTTGTCAGTTTTCATTTGTGTTAGACTGTCCCTGTAATTGCATATTTAGTTGCTTCACATGAATCGGCTGTGGACTTGATGGACCATGCCCTCAAATAGACTCTCAAACATTATAATTTTCATCATTGGTTTTATATGTTCTACTTGAAGCCTGTTCTGGAGCCTGCTCATGTACAATATAATCACAGGTTGGTTCCTCCAGGTGCCTTTAATCATATTTCATATACAGGATGCAGTCTGCAGGAGCACTTGAGGTTATCTGGATGTGGTCAGTATCAATGGAGTATTCTACTTTCTTGCTAGTCAATACTTTCTGTATATCACATTCTGTTTCTACATTTTATTCTTTTTTACATTTCTCTGTGGGCATTTGCAGTAGACTTAATCTTAATCTCTGGTCATCAACACATTGTGTAATATAGTTATATTATTATTTTGCAACACTTGTTGAAACCTTGCTTAGACGACATTTTCACTTAGTACGATTGTACAAGTCACAGGTCTGCCTCTGGTACTGTGCAGCTTATGTCCCTGGCCATTTGCAAGTATAGAGGTGTCTTTTCTATAGGCTGTCCACAGTAAAGTGAGCACTTTTGAGGCCCTAGTTACTTTTTCCTTTCAACCATTTTTTATTCTGTAACCACATATTTAAGTAAATATTGCCATGTAGGTAATAAATACAGTATGTATATTCCATCACACTCAGAAGTTAACGTCTGAGACTAAAATAAAATATAGTTATTGACTATTATTCCAAATGAGAGGGCTTTCAAAAGTGTTCTCTTTACTGTGAATAGCCTATACTCGTTAGCATCTCGAGGAAGCCATATTCCTGCTTTCTGACTTGTAGGTCATTTCAAATTGCTGGTATACTCCATTTCATATAAGCTCATTAATTTTGACAGTTCTAGAAATCTAGCGCGGCGACCATGTATCCTCCCGCCACAGATGTTCTTTCTACGAAGAAAACAAAGTGTGTATACAAATGCTATGATCAATGTAGATTACCATTCCAGCTTACTTTATTTTTGTTATGGCCAAGTAATACTGCTGGGGCTCTGTTTATTTTATCGTGGGTGGATCGGGTTGGGAGAGACTTTAGTTAAACATCTTTCATGAGACTGCATTGTCTTGCAGCACTTCTTATGAGATGGTATCCTTTTGAATTACATACGTATTGTTTTAATGTACAAGTAAAAAATTTTGTTTGTACAGAAGTAACATTAAAATTATTATAACCTGTAAAGTTTTAACCTCACTAAAGATAGAAAATGTGTTAGATATTATCACCAATGTGATTAATAAACACATTCCATATGTATGTAAATGTTTTTGGCGTAGTTAACCATACACTTGTTGGATTTTCCATTTAATAAAAATGTTATTTTTACACAAAAAACAGCGTTTTAAACATTCTAATAACAGTTTCAAAATTCATTATTTACCAAACACTTTGACATACGGTTTGTAATTCCTATTTGCAACACCTGGTCACACATTGTTCTGTGGCAATCCTTGGACGCGTTTGTCTGTCATTGATACAAAATAATGTGCAGAATCATTCAGTAAATACGACACTATGTGACACTTCACCAATTTCCCAAAACTAATAAACTGTAGAACGAAAATACATGTTGGAGCTTCATATCACATAACTGTACCAAAAATGGCGGACCACGCCATACACGTGTCTATAATATTACATTTCACGCAAGACAACTTCCTACAAAGGTACCCCTATAATCAACTTTGCTTAATTAAATTAAATACAAAAATCATTAACTGCCAATTAAATATTTAAATATCACCAGTAAAGTACCTACTCACATAAATGTGACGAAAAAAGATCACATGCACAATGGCGTTTGCTGACTAACTGTCCGTATGCTCCGCCATAATTGCTAATAATATTTTTTAAACAATTCAATAAAAGCCAAAAAAATTGTACATTAATTTAAAAACATAATTTAAACCAAAAATATTGCAAATATAATTTAAGTTTTGAATTACAACTTTCAGTTTGTACTATTTTCTTCCATGATGATTATCAATATTGCCAACATAACAACATACATCCCACAACAACTCATCAGCTAACACAATACTTTGCAAACGAGTGCATTTACGGTTTACATAGTGCGTAGGTTCGTCACATTGTCTGTCAAACTTTATTGTAATTGTATGAAATGCAGCATATATTGTTCAAATTATTGACTGATGGGATTTGTATGTTCATGCTTTCTGCCACTTATGCTTTCCACATTCCAATATATAGATACCTGCGGACATTAAATTTTGCTCTACCAAGGACTCATAAATCCTTATACACATGTTTATGAACACTTAGGTGAAATTAGCGTTCATTCTCACTGCTGATTTGCAGGTGTGCTCTAACGTCAGTCCAACATGCCCACATGGGGGCCTCAACTGTAAAGCAGTTAGCTCACTAACCTTCCCATCATAGGGAACTCTTGTGGCATTACGGTCACCACCTGACCCAAATGATAAACAAAACTTCAGCTTAGCTAATTAAGTAGGTATGGAAGAATGAGAATTGAGTTGTGAATAAAGGCACCATTATATAACAAATGAAACTAATTGATAACATTCCACTGTGATTTATTGCCAGTTATGCAGCTTCACGTACATTACAAAGCCAAGACACAAAACCGTTTGAGACAAGCCAGACATACTTTGAGAACAGTGTCGCAGAATCCATTATAAATCCATACTACAAAAACTTGCATTGCGAGATCATTTTACTAAGTCAGAAGGGTCTTTTCCCTCCTGGCACGCTATCGACCTCTTACATCGGGAGAAAGAATTTTGTAGAGAGTTTTGACTTAAACAAGATAAAAAAGAGAAATGGTCGCGTGTGCTGCAGTTGCAGGTTACATGTAGTTGCTCAAGTCTTCCCTGGAGGGTAATCAGTTCATATCTAGGAGTTGGCAACGGTTGCCTTCAGCCAAAATTACCACCACTCATCATTGCACCCCTCATTTTCGTAGACTGCTGCATCATGCCACCAAAATTGCAGAATATGGGCATCGTGCAATGTAGCTAGCACCAATTAAAACAAAGCAGCGCTGTTGCAGCTCTGAAACCTCCCAGACGCTGGTGCTAACCTCCTTCATCTATACTTTCTCACACAAACTGTGCTGAAAATTAATGGTCAGCTGTGTTCTAGAGCATACTAAAAAAAAACGATAGGAAACGTAATGGTAGTTATCGTTGTCTGACTCAATTAAAAATATAAGTTTTGAAAAAGGAAATCCACAGCATTTACACATCAATTTACCACTGCCAAAACATTGAAAACACTAAAAAACAGTTATTCTGTAAAAAAAAATTTATTCCCTTAATACCACTTGATAATTTCTGCATCATTATTCTCTTTAGTTTAATTTCTGACAGGGTCACTCCCAGTTTTTTGCATTTGGGAACCACAGCAGATGTTGAGATGGTTTCCTCGAGGTACTCCAGCTTCCCCACCATTGCATCCCATTTCTTCTTGATCTCCCTCTTGCTGCACCTTCATGGGTGCTGCAGACATTGTTGTTAAGCACCTTCCAAAATTCTCAGCTAAACCCAAGCCCATGTATTGCGTTTATATAGAAAAGTGGGAGGCAACGCAGATGGCTGGCATGAGTGTTGTGTTTGCAGGTGAGCCTGGTAGCAGAGAAGAAAGATAGCGCGCTGTACAGCGACAAGTTCAGCCAGGTGCGGTTCCTTCCGTCGGCTCGGCACTGGGGCGGCCAGCCTACAGAGGGATGCCTGGTGGTGTCGACGACGGGGCTGGTGGGGGTGGTGGTAGTGTGCCGCCAGGTACAGGGCACCCCGCAGCTGCTCACGACCACGGAGAGCTTGGCCAACACCCGCAGTCGTATCACCGCCGTCGACATCTGCTACGGCAAGAACGGGCATTTCCTTGTAGCGGTCAGCAGCGGTAGCGCGAGTCTGCCCATCCAGTGCTTCAGGGTGTCGGTGGGTCAGGCTGAGGACAAGTGTAGCGTGGTGTCCCAGGCGCTGCCCAGCTTCTTCCTGCAGCCCCGTCCCAACAAGGATTCGCAGTGTGAGTGCTTGCCTTCCCATCTGTGTGTGTACACTCATCATAGAGTGTCCTGTATTTGTGCAGTTTTAAGAACAACAGAATTAAGTTTGATTGATTTACGTTACCATCATGATTGAATTGTCTGTGCCATGAGCCTAGTGTACTTGAAGGTGATTTGTTCAGCATTCCTTATTTGGATTGCAATAGGTAAAAATAAGGATTTACATGTGCGTAAGGAATGTCAATAATTGCTACGTCAGTGTTGAGGGACTTCCTGTCCCTCCCTCTATCACTGTGCTCACCAGACAGCAGAGGGTTGGACGATAGCTTTATGCTGTTCTCTGGACCTTTCAAGTACCTACACCTAGCTGCTCACTTTCTGCAGATGGGTATGAATTCCATCACGTGCTGGCTGCCAACACAACAAACTTTACTTCAGCTTCTGGGTTGGAAGTATCGTTGGAAACCTCAACTATGGTCGGTTAGGTTACAACTTTATACAAGTTATTTTAATGCTTTAATGAAAAAGCGTCTTCCTCTCTTTGCATCAGCATTCCGACATCAATTCCCTATACAGATATGTGGAATAAAAATTGTCATAAATAATAAAGCTAAAATATGGCATAGTTGGCTCATTAATATTGTAGCACTTCTGGTATCAGAGCTTAGTTTCTCTTTTCTGCCCACTGCTCATCCTGCAACGTGAGGAAATTACACTATCCCATGATCAAACTTCTGTACTTATGGCTTGATCAGATGGCACTATGAAACGGACGACACTACAGCACTCAACTGTCTGTGAAACAGCTGTCAGAAGTTTTAAATATGTGACTATGTAACTATTGATGGAGAGTGAGAAGAGAAGCACAACTAGTGTGGGGTGGAGAGTGTGAGGTACAGAGCTGATCAGTTCTCAGTATATAGTGTTCAGCATGCTTCATCATAAAATACTCTATAAAACAAATAAGGTCATGATAGAACAAGCACAAAACATAATACAAAAGTCCCTTCCAATAACTTAACACACCCAAAATTTGCAGTAAAATTCTGCTTATTCAAACTCTAATGAAAATTAATTTCTTTTAAAAAGTGTCTGTTTGTAATTTTAATCAGCAATGAAAAATTTAGCATAAGTCTGATAATATGCCACCTCTAAATTAATGTTCTAATATTGACAGTTATATTGATAATGAAAATTGAAGTTTCTAAGTAGGTATGGAATCTGCTCTCTGCGTAAGGCGCCAGCAATTGATGCTAGCCCTCAGTGTTAGGGCGTAGGAATATGTTGACACTATTATCCCTAGGTCCAATTTACCAAATAAATTCACCTTCCTTGCGAGTTACCATAAGTCAGTTTTATTTATGCTTAACAGGGTCACTTCTACATGTACACACGAGACAACTCTCCTCTCCCCTTTTTCTACGTAGGCTACGTATTGCTTGACGCGGCGATTTGTGTTGTGGGGAGCACGATTCTTCACACTTGCTGTATGACTCTACTTATCTGACTCGAGGCGCTGGTCTTCTCTCGGCCGGCGACCTCTGGACTGCTTCATCACTCGGTAGGCAGACTGGGACATCTGGGCTGCGACAGGTCTTCCCGATTGGCGTTGGCGTCTCGACGCCTTCTCGAACTCGTTCTTCCTGACTTTGATCCGCACTCCTCGATTCCCGTCGGCCGACTGCCCTGTTCCTCCTTTTTCCTCGCGGTTTTGTATGTTCGTTCGCCATATTGAACTAGCATCCCCTCTGCACGTGGCCGGGCTGCTCGCCGCGTCCTCCTGGGCCGTAAAACACGTGTTCGGCACTCCGGCGCACGTGGGTCTGGCGTTCTCCCTCGATTCTGGCCTAGAAGTTTAAGTGCTTCGTCCTGCACGTGTTGGAACACTTGGGTGGCCTCTTGGTTCGGCGCACGTTTGTCTTCCGCTGCCTCCGGATATTGTCTGCACGTGCAGGAACATTTGGTAGCACGCCTTGCAGCTGCGCCTTCCTGGCGTCATTCTGCTGGTACTCTCGCCAAACCCTTAGTATTTATTGCGGTCGTCCGCCTGTGAGTTTCGCCAGAGCGTGTCTTCTGACGAATAAACTGTCTTTCGGGACGCGGGACGCGTCAAAATCACAAAAATTACACTGTGAAATTGTTTTAAATGTTGAAAATTTAGTTGGTTAGCTCAATTTTAAATTTCCTCAGCCTGCTTATCACACAACTCGTAACTCTTACACTCTGTGTACTCTACTTGTGTAAATGGGGAAACACAGTAATGTCATATTATTTTACCAAACTTTTTACAAACATATTTTAAAGTTGTAGTTTCTTTGTTAGAAAATGGTTTTATTTTTAAAGGTGTAGTTAAGTTTTGTGTGAATACATGTAAAGTTGCATAATGCTTTCTTGTCTTACTGGGAAGGCAACGTAACATGTTGAAGGGTAAAATTCCTTTAAATATTCACACTAGGCATCTTCATTCAACATGCCCATACATTTAGTGTCTATGGCAGTGAGTTGAAAGACACTATGGGCCAAAAATAACTAGGGATGTGCGAATTTTCGAAAATCAATAGTTGTGAATAGTGATTTACGAAATATTCACATTCAAACTTCAAATATCTTATACGAAAATTGTGAGTAATTTACATTCTCGTTTTGAGTGGTTATTTGTAGAGCTGTGCCAATTCGAATCTGCTTCTGCCGATTTTGCAGACGTTGATAATTTTCAGCTGATTTGACAAACATAAACATTGCCTTATTCTTTGGTATAAATAACTGAGATCTTGCCTTTATGAACATTGAAAGTTTTTCAGTGTAATGAAACACATCTGGTAAGGAAAGTCTTAGTGGAAAATATACTGTTGTGGCGAATTTCACACTACCAAAATTAAATTGCCACTAGAGGACTGTACAACGAATTTCAGCAAGAAAATGACTGACTGGCGGCAGCTGCACACGACTCAACTTACCGCCGTGATGCCCAACATGAAACTGTCCTCTTCTTCCTGTAGCTAAGGACCGCCAACCCTCGAGACAGCATTGACAATTGATGAACAAATGACAATTCCTGCGCACCAAGTCAGGCGCGCAGGAAATTAAAAATGGGTCCCGCACAAGCATTAAGAGGTCAGTAAAAGAACTCAAAAAAAGTTGTGCCGTGAAATTGCTACTGATCTAAAATTCTATCCAATCCTTATTTACAAGGTCACAATTCCATATGTACAGGGTCATAAGTCCAAACATACCGCCCACCTTGAAATGCCGAAATTTCAATAAACTGAGCACTGTTCGGGTAACGGGCACAATTTAACAATTGGATGCTTGAAAGCCTCCGTTGGCAGTGCACACAGTAACGACTTGCGCAATACCATCTTCTCTTGGATGACGCCACTGCAGAGGAGGTATTCCGTCTTCCTTGATCAACACAAGTTGATTGGAAGAGATGCTTGCTCCTGGCTTCTGCCACTTTGAGCGTTGCTGGAGAGTATGGAGATACTCTCGGTGCCAGTTCTGCCAGAAGTCTTGATGCAGTCGCTGGTCAGCTGCCAGCGCTGAAGCTTGTTTACGTTCACGTTTTTATGGTTGGGTTCTGGCACAGTGACAAGGGGCTCAAGTATCAGGAAGTATCCTGGGGTAAGGGCGACAAAGTCATTGGGGTCTGAACTTAGAGGGCACAGGGGTCTGGAGTTCAGGACAGCTTCCACCTGCACGACAACAGTGTACAACTCCTCAAAGGTTAGGATTTGTTCCCCAATGACACGTACCAGGTGGGTTTTGAAGTACTTGACCCCGGCCTCCTACAGGACTCCAAAATGAGGGGCAGCAGGTGGGTTGAAGTGTCAAGTCACTCCAAGGGGTGTGAAAACATCGATAACCTTTTTCTGGTGAGAGAATGATCTCAGAAGCTGCTGGAGTTTCATCAGGTAGTTGTGGGCCCCGACAAAGTTCGTTCCAAAGTCACTGCAGATCTCAGAAGATCTTCCTCTGCGAGAAACAAAACGTTTGTAGGCATCCAATGGGTCAATATACGGGTCTTGGGAAGCAGCACTTGATGCTCGTGATCGAAGGGGACGTCAGAATGCTGTAGTCTACGGCCCACCCTCAACATACCTGTATTATCAACAAAGGGAACAAGTTTTTGTATCGGGGGAGAAAGACGTTGACCCTTCTGCACAGAAGCAAGCTCTTCTTTGAACACTACAGACTGCACATGCAACAATAGAACGTGAAGGTACTTGTCTAATTCACTAGGGGTAAATTCCTAGTTAGGCGATTTGCACGAGACTTACGGCATTTATGAATAAAACGTAGCACCAATGACATCACTCGAAGCAACTTTGTCAATACTAAAATGTGATAGCAGATGTCAAACTCGTCAGCTGAAACAAATGTTCCCAAAACTTTAACCTTCTCCTCAAACAGAACTGGGTCAGTGACTAAAGTTTCAGAACAGGAGGGCCACTGAGCAGGTGGTTCCCGTAACCACGCTGGACCAGTTCACCACAGGGGATGCCCTACTAGCTGAGAGGGCAAGAGCCCACGAGATGCACAATCTGCAGGATTGGACTCTGATGGGACAAGCTTCCACCAGGATGGCTTGGTGAACTCCTGGATCTCACTCACCCTATTCACGACAAAAGTTTTCAGTTGGTGAGGGGACGAGTTTACCAAACAAAGAACAATCTGCGAGTCTGTCCAGGCACTTATAGACAACAAGGTGATGGCAGGGGCGAACAACTCTACTGCATGATGAAGTAGACGAGCTAACAATAAAGCCCCACAAAGCTCCAACCGTGGGATGGACTGAACCTTTACTGGAGCAACCTTAGATTTGCCAGCGACTAAATGTGAGGTGACTCCTGTAGGCGTGGTGAGGCGTAAATAAACCACTGCAGCATAGCTAATATCTGAGCTATCAGAGAAGCTATGCATTTCGTAGGAGGAACCTGCAGGGCCAATTACTTGTCTGGCAACAACAGCTGATGCTAGCAGTGGTAGCTCACTTTTGAACTGGCTCCACTTCTCTACAATATTACCTGAAGGCTTAGCATCCCAATCAAGTTTCTCCAGCCAGAGAGTCTGAATGAGGTGTTTTGAAAACATGGTGAGAGGAGAGAGCCACCCAAGAGGATCAAATATCCTTGTCACTTCTGACAAGATGTTTCTCTTGGTGGTCTCTTTACAACTAGACTGTATTGTGTATGAGAAGCAGTCAACGCTGGGATTCAGGGGCCTCAACATCTTCCACTGGCAGCCAGTCAAGCAAGGCAGGATGGTGGCTGACAAACTTTAGCAATTTAAAACCACCAACAGCGAGCAATTAAATAAACTCCTTTTGCAGGGCCAAAGCAGAACTAACAGCATTAGAGCCCGTGACCATCTCATCAACATATACGTCTGACTTCAGCACATTTGCAGCATCAGGAATTAGCT
The DNA here is from genome assembly GCA_002778355.1 of Clitarchus hookeri. Classification (NCBI taxonomy): domain Eukaryota; kingdom Metazoa; phylum Arthropoda; class Insecta; order Phasmatodea; family Phasmatidae; genus Clitarchus; species Clitarchus hookeri. The sequence continues at coordinate 451,238 of NQII01000820.1, read as the reverse complement.
CCTCATCCCCAGCCAGCTGCTGCAAGGTGCAAAGTGCCAAGTATGGAGCGGAGGAGACACCATACGTCTTTAAACGATAATCCTCCACCAATTCACTGCAGTCAAAGCACTAAACAATACGCTGAAGATCCTGATGACTAGGACATACTGCTATCTGTGTATACATTTTGCTTAATATCAGCTGTAGAGACAATAACATGCAACCTGACCTTCAACAACACATCAATCATATCACATTGCAACCTAGGTCCAGTTAAGAGAACATCATTTAGAGACACACCTGTTGAGCTCTTTGAAGATGCATCGAACACGACACAAAGTTTGGTGGATGTGCTTTTGGGTTTGATGACACAATGGTGTGGTTTATAATACGTAGGGGAGGACGACAATTCTAAAATGGGTACCTTCTCCATATGCCCCTCTGCAAGGTAGTCCCTCATGAAGGCAGAATACATCTGTTTCAATGGCGGATCCCCCTTGAAGCGTCTTTCCAGACGAAGCAACCAGTTCATCGCTTCTGGGGCCAAGATGCACCCAGCTCTGGCATCGACGAGGGAAAGGGCAGATACCTCGCATACCTACCAGTAGCATCACATGTAGCCATCGTATTCTGCCCCTCGCTCGCCACGCACTCAGGGTTCTTTAAATACTGCTGCACACGCTAGAATCTGGGCAGTTCACTGTAAAGTGGTCCCACAGCTTGAACTCTGCCATACACAGCTTACGCTAGTTTGCTCTACTTGTTCATTACCTTGCTTTAACCTTTGTTTTTCAACACATACGCTGTTTGCTGTTGCTCGTACTAATGTCTGAGTCTCGAACCGTTGCCCCGAATGGTATGTCCACCCCAGCCTTAGCAGTTTGCACTCTGGGTTGTCTCTCACCTTGAGCACCTGCTCACACCCTCACTACAGTTGTCACTGTAGAATGCTTGGCAAACCAGTCCCTTGTCCTTCAGACACTGGTTGAGCACAGGTCAGCTGTGTTTGCTATGCCGTCACCTTTAGATGGAATATACATATGTCTACCTCACCTACTTCATTTGTACCAGTCATTCACTTCTTGTTTCACTATCTTCCTTCCCACTTAACCTGCTGTGTGTTTCAGTGGAGGATGCTGTGAATCCAAGTGGGATGCTAAGTTCTGTAGCGATCATGTCACTTGCTTGACTATCCCTTAGAGAGGAGCAGGAGCTCTCTCCCCAAGTCACAATAGAATTGAGCACCATCAGTTGAGAGGCGTATGTCCCAGCTGGTCACGCCACTAGAGATGCTGCCCCTCTGATAGGGCTAAGCAGGGTACACCCCATGGCACCAGCACAAGGGAGAATCACTTTCCCCCTCGGTGGACCATGCCAGCTCCTTCCACCGTGGCGCTGCTTAAAACCACTATTTATGAAACTACCTACAGCCATGCCTGTATCTTTAAATACATGTTAGATACCATACTATTTAATTACTCTCCTTTTATTTTGATCTCTGTAACATCACTGAAGTGCGACATTTGCTTGCAGTACAACCTTGTACATGCCTCGACACCAGACGGTCCAAAAAAGGCAGCAAAAATCCTTGCTGCCCAATCCACTGCAGGGCAAGGGCCTAACACCCCAAGAGATTATCATAAGGAGAGGGAAGAGGCTGCGCTTGTCCCCTCATGAAACTATCCTCGGGGCCGCATCTACATCTCCAGTCTGTTGCCTCGTCACTTACCCTTAGTGGGATTTGCTGTTGGAGTGTAAGGCCGTGGTACTTTTCCCCCTGGACGATGGTGAAGCCGTAGTCGTCTCTTGAACAGGGTTTTTCCTGGTGTCTGANCTGGACGATGGTGAAGCCATGGTCGTCGCTTGAACAGGGTTTTTCCTGGTGCCTGAGTTGTAGGCTTTGGCCACGTCAATAATTGTGCATTGAGATTTGGGTGGCGCGCCGGCAAGTGATGGACGAGTGGGTGCCCTTGTTGGAATGTAAGCTGGTGTGACGTTAAGGGACTAGACTATCCTGGTAACGTTAGCTGGCTGGACGAAGGTAGGTGTCTTCTTTGGTGGCATAGGTGGCAGCGGATATACTGCGTGTGGTACGTGGCAGAGGAGGTTAGAAGTGGAGCTTGCTGAGCTGGTGGTTGACCCTCTTTGATGTGCAGCCTCCTCTTTCTTCCATGAGTATACCTGGTTGTCATCTGGGCCGCTTTCCCATCGTACCCCAGCCCTATAATGAGGCATAATGTGGTGGGGGTAACCAATTAGGTTGATAATGGGTGGCCAGTAAGAGGTAGAGACAGCCTGATGGAATGAGGGATGCGATGGTCAGGTGAGGAGGGAGGCCTGTACTACTGGTCTTCAAACCGAGACTTGGGGCGCAGAACGTCACTATCTGACACAATTTCCAAGCTGGAGGTTACAGCAGACGGCAAAGGGCGTCCACTCCCGTGGCTTCCTGGTGTGCGGAATGTCGTTATCTGACCCAGGTGTCACGAAGAGCAGGACTCCTTTTGGAAGTTGGGCTATCGTTTCCAAGCAAGAAACCTAGTGTACGGATTGTCGCGGTCTGGCCCAGGCACTTAATGGGTGGCCGGTAGTCCAGTAAACAACTGCTCTAATGAAGCCCAGGAAGGCAAACTTCTTAAGCTGCACTTTGAGACAGCTATCAATAGAGAGAAAAGGAGCAAGGCGTCGTCTCGTGGCTAACCCTAGAAGAGTCTTACTAGGACAGGTGATGAACCGGAAAGAGAAAGGACAAGGTATAGGAATACAGAGTGCTGGAGAAACAACTCAACCAAGTCCGATTTTTGCCTGTTTTATTGATTGCTCAATTAAAACACACATAAACCAGTCTGTACTCTGACTGAGGCCTGAAGGGCTGGTCCTTAGTTGCCAACTGGTATAGTTACTGATGTCTTGGAAGACGCTGCAGTACGGGGGGCGAGGGCAACCCCAAGACTGTGGTACTCGCAATTGTGATACCTGAGAGTAATCTACTAGGTAGCTGGAAGCACGGGGGCTGCTGTATGCTGATGGGCAGCGAGGCAGTGTTGTGCAGAGCAGAGCTTTCGGCTGAACAGCGTAGTCTGATGCGACTTGAAAAGTCTGTAGTTCTTGGGGCAGCGTGACGTTCTGCGAAGGCGAGACGTGAAGTCTGGTGGTTCTCTGGCAGAGTAACAATGGCCAAGTGGACTGGTGCGAGACAGCCTCAAACTGAAGAGTTTGGGTCTTATTTATATTTGGTTCACAGGGCCAGCGTGGGGGTTGCGGGGTGTGGAGAGAGAGAGACGCGAAGGAGAGAAGAGAGTAACTGAGAGCGGTGGAGACTTAACCTCACGCGCCAGGCGCTGGAGTGGTAAGCGTAGACGTGATGCAAAGCGGATTGCAGCGCAGCAGGTGATAACGGCCGGGCTAACCACCCTGGCTTGGTAGGCGCCCTGTGGCATGTACAGCATGACTGCTCTTCTTAGGAAGGGGACGCTGCTGTGGCGAGGCTAGATGAGTGAATGACGTTGCTCATGGCACGTCAAGCCTAACTCTTACTTAACTTTCCCCAGGAGATGGTCACAGCTACTGCAACCTCCGTAGTGACAACCGATCGCTGCCACTTGGCCACCCATCATGCCTGTAGTGCAGAAACTCGAACTTGCCCCCTCATGCCTTGTGGCTTATCGCCCAAACTACCCAACCATAGGGAGGTTTTGTACCAGTGAGGGTACTTGCATGGTCTACCTCAAGATCACATCTCCGCCTGCAGTACGAAGAATGATGAGAGATACCGGCCCACCCAGCTCCATCCACCAAGTAGGGTGAGTGTGGCAGACATTCTGTATACGGAAAACTGCTTCCTAGCTNGGGGGCGCTAGTCGTCAGCCTCTATCAACCAGACAGTTGGCGTCAAAATTTTAAGTAAGATTTTAGAACACAGAACTTTTCTTGCACTGCTGTGTACATTACTTTAGTGACAGCTGTAACCACTGTTTGGTAGCTAAGCTGGTAGAGAAAAAAAATGATATGTGTGGTAAAAGCTATGGCATCCAAGGAAAAATATTCAAATTATTGTAGTACTAAAAGAAAAGTAATTGGGTAGCTGTAGGTAGATGATTCTGTAACTGAATAAATTGTAGGTGAGCGTACAAGTAGGTAGGTACGGTTGTTTTTAAAGAATGGTAGACATACCTTTAAAAAACTGTAAAATCAACATATGCATTTTTATCACTTGCCACACAAAACATGATTTTCCATGTGTTTAATTTATATAATTTTCTGATAAATTATAAAAGAAAACATAATGTGAAAATAAGGTTGCTTGACTCGTGCTTGAAATAATTTGTATTCATATATATAGAGATATAATTTGCCACCAGGAATAAATAATATACATGGATATTAAACGAGTATTAAATAATGCTTAAATGTTACTTAGGCTATAAACGAATCAAGTTAGTGAAAGTTGAGTTTTACATGTCATTTTACAAAAAAAGTCACAATTTACCAAGTAATGTTTAAATTTTATTCATCTTAATTTTCCTAATAGTTAGGTTGCAAAATTAATTAAACTGTCCAGGTTTATCTCAGGTTTGCATGGAATTCACTTCACCAAGATCTCTGAAAATTGAGGTTACAGCTCATTAAAAAAAACATGTGAAAGTGTTACGGCACATGTTGCCGTCAGAGTTATGAGCAGCTGATAGGCAGATAAGCACCGCATCTCCTTTGCATGGCCGCAGATGACAATGCACTTGGGCCGACACTAAGTTATAGAGTTTCTCATCAGATAAGACAGCTAAATCTTGTTTACAAATCTGAAAAGTTTCATCAGTGGCCAGATTATCGATTGCATTGTAAAAAAACAAAGAACTGAACTTGGGCTTTTTAAATTAAAATATCACAAAACCCTAGCCTGAGTCAGTCACGTCTTCAATAATAATTAACAACTTTTAAAGCTCTGTATTCTTGCATAGAAGTCGACCTAACATAGCACAAACAAAATGTTTTCATATTAAAATCCTGCTTGGCTGTATAATCATTATTCCAAATTAAACTGTTAATAAATTTAGCAACATGTAAACAAATGGGCCTTCATAAAAAGCACTAAATTGTGATTTTAAAATACAAATTTTTAACCTAAATTTTCTGCTGACTAACAATAGTAAACATTATTATTTCTCATTTAAAAATATTAAAGGATACGAACATGCATAAACATAATTAAGGGGTGATTTCCAATCATTACACTGTAGATGTTCTGGGATTCTGGCATTTCATGATGTGTGTTGAACTAGGGATGTTGTGGGTCCACAGGCAGGCACGTGGTGCAGCTCAAGTTTGTGGTGCGGGAGGATGCTGACTCGCTGGTGGTGGCGGCCAATGGGGATGCGGGCTGCCAGGTGGAGATCTGGGAGTTGCGAGAGAAGGCAGTGCAAATACACAAAATGTTCCAGCCCAAGACCCACCCTGCCCCAGCAGAGCCCTTCAAGATGGTGGTGAGTGTTTGTTCTTCTCTGAATGCGTATCGACAAATGCGGGATAAATTATTTAGTCAGTATAGCCACCGTTATGTCGAAAGTGTTGCTGCATCAAAAACTTACCTAAATGTAATTTTTTGGACCATTTCAATTGTACCCAAGAGATGTTTTATAGAACTAATATTGGAACTGCTACTATTGTCTTCCTTTTTTCTAATGAACGTACTTAAAAACATTTTATCAATATTATTCTCATCAGACTTTGAAGTGGTAACATGGTTGATTGAGGAGCCGTGTGCATACAGTTTCACAATATAATTAAATTGAAGTGAAATAAACTCAAAAATTATATAAATTATAAATGCTGATCTTAAGCCATTAGTGACTAGTTTCATGATATGTTGCATAAATTAATGTGAAGTGGTGCTTCAGTTCAGTCGAAATTTACGTAATGGAAGGTTTAGCTCTTTCTGTATTTTGCATGAAGACGAATGTGATCGAAAATTAAAACATGTAGTCATTGTGATCCTTAGCTGTTTCCAGCGTGTGGCCAGGTCTTCTTGGTAGAATGCCTCCATCTTCCTGTGCCTCCCCGCCACTCTCCATCACTCGCTGTGCCTTTTCTCCTTACTCCTACAGCCACTTGTTCCTTGTGGCCTTTTCCCATTGTACTTCAGTTCCAACATTGGTCTTGTCATCCTCTCACTTCCCATCCTCCTGATGCGCGCACACCACCTCATTGTTGCCTCCTCTATGATCTCTGCCAACCTCTGTATCTGTACTTTCTCTCATACCACTTCATTAAAAATGTTTTCCCTCCTCATTACTGCCATCATGCTCCTGGGAAATTTCATGCCCATTGCCTCTGTCTTGCTTCCCATTTTGTCTACTATCCAGGTTTTTGCTCCATGGGTCACAATGGGTGAAAGGCTGGTCATGGTAAAGTGAGCACTTTCGAAAGCCCTGCTAAGTTTCTGCTTTCGGCGCCACGTAACTTTCAGTCGGTGTTTACATCAGCTGCTTGTATGCCCACTGTATACTCTTTGAATAAATAACAAAAACGTAATAAATATGTGCTCGTCACTATAAACATGTGTGTGGACATTAATTTCTGAAAATACTGTTGATTTGTGACTATTGATTTGCTCACAAATTTTTTTCTGTTTTGGATATAAATTAAATGTCTTTCAATTGTGGTCAACCCTTTTGTGGTTGTAAGAATGTATTGTAATGACGCAATATTCTTAAGTTTCGGGACACATGTTTAAATTTCTTTCGTTTTTCTGAAGCTTTGGAAAGCTTCGTAATATTTTTATAGGGTTTGAAGTTTAAAGCCATGGTGGCTTGTTTCCCGTGATAGTTTATCCGGCAGACGTGTGATATTGTAGGTTATCGGGCGGACGTCTGCTGTTTACGTTTTATCAGGAGTCCGGTTACTGTTTCGTTTCGAAAGTTGGTGTTTTATTAAGCGTCAGCATTAATTAGATACTTTCAGGCGACGTCGACAAGTTTTAGTTCCTCCGGCGCAGTTTTAGTGTGTACAACGAAGTTTCATTAACGTGTCAGTTACAATAACGTGTTGAGTGCGGGACACAGCGCAGTTTTGGATGACACTGCTGGCAGATGCCGGATACCGTGCCCTTATCGTAGGAGAAGGGGGCGATAAGCCTGCATAATGAATACTTGGAGTGTCTATCGCCTAAAAAGAAAAAGTAACCAACCGTCGGAGAAGACGCATCGGGCGTGAAGAATTTCACCCACACCGGCAAGCACCCGTGACCGTAAAATATTTTTTTTACATTTATTTTCGGTTTAACTTAACCCAAATTCTATCAAATTATTTCCTCCGGTGTGGGGGGTCGTTAGGGTGCCAGGAGGGAACGAACATCCCTCCTGCCTTCATAACTTAGTCTTGCGATGCAAGTTTTGAGACATTAATAATCTGTAAACGACTGTGGCGCTGGTCTGTACTTGTATATTTATCTCTGAACGGTTCGTACTCTGCATACTGGAAATTCGTATGTGAACTGTGTCATTCAAATGATAAATAAAGTATAGAACAAAATACGCTGGAACTTGAACTTATTTCTTAATTAATCTGCATCAATTGTACTGAGTCTTGTGTTCCACCTTTGAACAAGCAGTGGCAACGTAACATCGGCTGTAACTAGCAGACGAACGTTACAGTATGTTTTGGGTTAAGTTTATCAATAGAATAGCAGAAAAGTTAAACATCATTCTTTATGCCATTATAAAAACAAAGCCAAGCTGTTTCAAATGTGAATAACTGAAATGCTTTCCTGTTATATGCATCATACTCAAAGAAGGTATGCTTTTAGAGAATACTGTGTACATATTGCTTCATACAGAACACAATGTGTCTTAAACCATCGTTAAATGATTTTAGAATTATGTTTAACAACACTTATGAGTAGAATTAAGCAAAACAGTTTGCTAGTTTAAATGCTTTGTAATTAAGTGCTTTGATATTTATTTTAAATAAAATATTACAAAATCTTATATTTACGCTGTAAGCATTGAGATTTTCAACATATTGCAGACATATTGAAGTTTCTATTGAAATAGAGTATGATTTATTGTAAAAATACCTCAGATATCAATATTTTATTACAAAACTACTCATAAGCAAATGATGGGCCTTGCTGTTACGAACTACAAATCAAATTCATCCAAATTTTAGCAGCCTACTTTCACTGTAATATTTATCACTCTATGTAAGTTTCATGAAAATTTGTCCAGCCACACAGTTTTAAAGCACAACACTAACTTTTGTGTAGGTCTGTTCCCTACGAAAATAATCAATTTTCACTTATACGAGTAAGATTTAAATGCCTACGCTGATATGAGCGTTACTTCAGCAGAATACTAACAACATAATATCTAGCTGATGGCAGTTTTATTTCATGAAACTGCATCCACACAAATAATGCAGAATCTGATTTGTTCCAAAATGAGTGACATACGTGCCAAGATATCAGCTCGTAAATTGGCTTCTGGGGAATCGCGTAGATACTAAATAACACACATGTAGAGATGAAACGAATAGTAATTTTGCCGGATACCGGATATTCGGCTGGGTCACAAGCCGGATGGCCGGATATCCGGCGGCCGAATATTCGGCAGGTCTGAGTGTGATTTCTTCTTAGAAGAAATATTCATGTCGCAACATGTTTGTTTTCCGACGCCGGCGCATAGATACTCGCGGGAGTGCAGTAAGCAGGCGGGAGGGGTAATGAATGAGTTCGCTCACTCATTTGTTTTGTTTTGTTTGAGCCGCCATTTGTTGACGTTCGGATTTAGGTGAAATTAGTGAAAGCAAGTTACGAAAATGTCAGCGCGAAGTAATAGATCCCCAATTTGGCAATATTTTGATATCAGCAATGACAACAATAAGTTTGCTGTGTGTTCGTTGTGCCAAATGCAAATCTCTCGTGGTGGAAAAGGAAAAAAAGCAGGTATGTATTCAATTATTTTATTATCGGATTTAGCTTTTTGTATCGAAAATATTCCGCAATTTAACGTGAATAAAATTTATTTCAAGTTGATCTACTAAATTTAATAATAAATAATGATCGTATTCGTAACTAGTTATGTAACCACGGAATTCGAGGGGTTTGTTTTAAAAGATATTATTTTAAGAAACTGCTGTCATACTTTCGTAGCCTTTCGTGAACTTCAAGTAAATTATAAATGGTTAATGGATAGTTAATTTATTGTTGTATAAACTAGTTTACTGATCCGAATTATTTCAAATCTTACTTCGCTTTTATTTATCGATTTTGTTTTAATCAATACGCTTATTTTTCTTTCAGGTACGTCAGCTATGAGTAACCATTTGAAATACAAACATCCGGATAAGTTCAACGAGATTCGTAAGGATAAGTCCGTGGTACTTGCTCCGCTGCCAGCAGCCAATGCTCACCCCGGTCCAAGTACATCGTCGACATCGACACAAAAACAATTAAGTTTGTCTGAATCATTTGAACGAAAATTATTATGGGATGTGAATGATGCAAAGGCCAAAAAGTATCATTATCTAATCACAGAAATGATTGCACTAGACAATGAGCCATTATCTATCGTGGAAAGAGTTGGATTCAAGAGATTCATGGAACAAGCGGTACCCCGCTATGAAATGCCGAGTCGCACCTATATTACTCAAACAATTGTTCCTGATATTTACGACCGAATTAAAACAAAAATTGCAGCAAATATAGCAAATGCTCTCGCGATTTCAGTGACTTCTGACGTTTGGACCTGTTTGCACAACAATGCGAGCTTTTTGAGCTTCACAGCTCATTGGTTGTCTTCTGATCTTCATCAGGAACATGCTGTTCTTGCTATGAAGCCATTCCCAGGATCCCATACTGGAGAAAATATAGCAAAAGAGCTTAATACGATCGCAGCTCGCTGGAACATTAACCAAAGTAAAATACATTTACTTATTCATGACAGTGGTGCTAACATGGTCAAGGGTGTTCGAGTGGCCGAGTATGATTCTGCTAGATGCTTCCTTCATTTACTTGAGAGGGTTGTCACAGTCTCGTTAAAGGTTCAACATGAAGTAGTGGAGATGATCGCTGCCGGTAGACGTCTTGTGACGCACTTCAACCATTCAGGTTTAGCTCATGAGAAACTGATCGAAATACAAAAAGAACTTTGTTTGCCACAGCACCAACTTGTTCAAGATGTAAGTACGCGGTGGAATTCTACCTATTATATGGAAGAACGGTTATTGGAGCAAAAACGGGGTATTTCTGTTTACGTAGCTGACCACGGCATACTTAATAACTTGACAGCTCAGCAATGGGAATTGATGGAACAGTGCGTCAAGCTTTTAAAACCTTTTGAGGAAATTACAAAAATCACCAGTTCCGGTCTCTCTTGCATATCAGAAGTTATTCCCCATGTTGCTGCTTTAAAGAAGTATTTGGACAAAGAAGAAACTGCAAAAATTACCCCTGATATACTGCATATGAGAGCCTCGTTAAGAGCTGAAATAGAAAGCCGTTTTAGCACCATAGGACAAGATCAAAATTTTTTGATTGCAACGTTCCTCGATCCGAGGTTTAAGACCAACTTTTTCGGGGCACTTGAAGCTGAAAGTGCTAGGCAAAAAATTTTGTTGGAGTATTTAAAAATGACCTGTGATGATTCGTCTAACAGTGGATGTGATTCGCCATCTTCATCGCCGGCTAAGAGACGTAGAGTTGATGAGGCGGGATCGACTACAACACGCAAGGCTCACGACACATTTTGGAATTGTTTTGATGAAGTGGCGAATGAAAATAATAGATCGTGTAAGGATCAAGAGAAAAGCGCGATTGCAAATGAAATTGATTATTATTTAAAAACAGCTCGTATTGATCGTAGCTCCGACCCTTACTTTTGGTGGAGTGTCAATACAAACCAATATCCAAATTTGTCAAAATTTGCTAAAATTTATCTTTCAGCTCCATGCAGCAGCGTCTATAGTGAAAGGTTGTTTTCTGAAGCCGGCCTTGTCTATGAAAACAAGCGCAATCGCTTATTGCCATTACACGCAGAACAAATTGTGTTCATCCATCACAATTTGCCTTTAGTTAATTTTGAATATTAATAAATTGTGTTTAATATTCATAATAAAGAAACCACCTTAACTTATTGATTTTCATTTGTTTGGCATGAATTTTAGAATGGATTAAATATTATACCTATCTAATGTGGACAGTAGTTGCATTTATTGCATAAATTTAATCCAACTTTGATATTTTTGTACTATCCGGTATCCGGCCGAACCGAATATTGACTCACTATCCGGTATCCGGCCGAAATAGAACAAAGGGCCGGATAGGCCAGATAACGGATAGTAACCAGATATCCGTTTCATCTCTACACACATGCACACATTTATGAAAGCTTTCAGAATTACTACACATATAGCTAATAACACAAAATACACTACTCCAAATTTTCTTCAAGTTTATTCTAGATTTAAAATTTACCTTGGCTTCATTTGCATATAAACAGCACAATTTCCAGGTCTGTATATTATGTGAAATTCCAAGAATTTCTGGGATAAGAAATTACGTTAAAATACAGCACACAGCAGTAACAAACACTGCCATTTCTCTCAGAACAGATATAAAAATGTTTTATTTATTATGTTAATGTATACCTACTTTGTTTTGGGAGTTATGACGAACTGTCACTTAAAATCATGTTGGTCATGAAACACTTGTTTTGTTGACACGGGAGTGAGGGCGTAAAAAAAAACAATGAACCAGGTAACTTGAACGTTGCATCAGGCAAGTGATGTAAAAAGAGTTAGAAACTTACGTGTTCAAATCACATCAAACTTTATTCTTATTTGCATACAACAAAACTTTATGACTACAGTAGACCGCTGATTGTATGAGTATCTATGGTTCCTGAGAATACCATCATAATATCGCTGTTGTTGCAAAATTAAAAAATAACCAATTTTTACCCCTAAAAATTAAAAAAAAATGTGTGTTCAAAGTATGTGTTTAGCTTAAATTTTGTGTTTAATTGTCAGTGATGTAAAAGAAACACATTAAAAAAAATTATATATTGGTTTTATTTAATAGGCAGACGTTTTCTGAATAAAATTATACCCAATAAGCGAATATTTACCCTCCCTTTGTCATCAAAAATGTTAAAAACATTGAGCAACTCGCAGTTTACCGAGCACATTATGTGCTTATTTAATTGCATCTGGCATAAAAAAAGAAATAAAATTAAATAATTAATGCATTTATTAAAAAAATTTAGACATTTTAAAAATGAAATGATGTCCCAGAAGCATAAATAACAACTTCTCCTTGCTGACAAAAAATTTTATACAGTGCACAATGTAACTTGTAGCGACCGTGGTCACTTTTGATTGCGTTACCTCCATCTCACTTTTGCTTGTGCACCCACCCTTCTAGTTCGCTACCAGTATTGAGGGGGAAGGAAGGGATGCTCTTCATTGCCTTCTTCCTTCTTCCTTCCTTTTGTGTATCTCGGGGAAGTAAAAGTCGTTAACATTCTGTTACATGGGACGCCAGAGGTGCGTATCTGAGTTCGTGAGGGACGAAGGTTTTAATAAAAATAAAATAACTTAATTAGATTTCTAATTCAGCCAACAGTGAGGGCAATATTTAATGTCTATTTCAACCAACTCTAATTAACGTTCTTCTTAATGTCTGTTTGGTTACAGTCAATTAACTTATACTCATAATTAACACGTGTTCAGTCTATCTGTTGCCATCATTTGTAATTTCTTTCTCTCCTGCATCTAGTCCAATAGGCCAGTCTGCCAGCAGCACTCTTCACTGCTTGATACTCGCAGTCGTAGATTTCCCTTCCGCTGGTCACTTCGCTCGGAACTCAGCCACTCATCCATTCAACAACTCCCGGCTCGGAGGCCTGTCACACTTTTATATTGTTCGCCCTGACCATCTGGAAGGTTCAGTGCACCCCGAGTCATGCTGAGAGAATTAGGTCAGTATTCCGGAGCATTCTTCAGATAAACGCAGAAATCCTATTCGCCAAAAGTCGTGCGTGGTGAGCCGACAAAGAGTTATCGCGGCAGAATGTCTCCATAACTCAAAATGCTGGTAGGATTATCACTTGACTGTCAATAAATAACTTTTGCATCGGCTACCTCAGAGGTGAGAAAACCCAAATGTGTGTTTTGTGCTTGCTTACTCATAGCACACAAGGTACACATTTGAACTCTATCTGCAATTTCAACATTAATTAAAAAAAAAAAAATGTTTTCTAATGGCCTCAATGGTTTTATAAATTCCAAGGTGTCCGCCTACAGGAGAAGAACAAAAATATTCAAACACCATAAGTTTCAAAACACTAGTGCTTTCGGTTGTCCCGAGATTTGCAGTATAGGACACCCTTGGACAAAGAATATCGCTTTTGTTCAATATTATCGTCTAAGTTTTGGATGATATTCTTTAATTCCTGATCTTGTTCCTGATGGTGTTTTATGTTATGAAATGCCAATGGGAATTCAATCAAAAGGTTACAATTTTGTGAACTCTCAGGTTCATCGATCAATTTGGTTCCTTCAAACATGCACTAGAGCGCATCGGCAACAACATTCTGGGTACCTTTTATGTGTTGAACTTTAAATTTTAATGAAGAAATTTGCATCACCCAACGGCTTATTTTACCTAATTTCAGTGGATGTGCTAACAGCCAAGATAACGCCTGGTTATCAGCTTCTAGCCAAAATTCAAATTCAGCACGCTCAAGGTACTCATGAAATTTGTCAATACCAAATACCATGGCCAAACACACTAACTCATAGATGGTAGATGACTTTCTTTTCTGCGGAGTCAAGGTTCATGATGCGAACGCTATGGGCTGGCGGACCCCATCTATCTCCTGCGCAGGTACCGCCCTAACAGCGAGGCTCGAGGCATCAGTCTGTTAAATGCGCAAAACAGGAGGATTGGTAATATCAAGTTTCAACGTTTCGAAAACCTTTTGTTGGTCTGCACCCCATTCAAATTTACCAAATTTCTTTTGTAATTGGTTGAGCGGTGAATCCTTTTCCGCCAATTGTGGAGTAAAGTTGCCAAAAAATTGGACCATGCCAATGAAACAGACTATGCCTTTAACATCGCTAGGTTGGGGAAAATTCCTCACTGCTCTGGTTCTTTCTGGGTCAATGGAAATGCCTTGACTAGTAATTTTGTGGCCCAGAAAGGAAATTTCAGGCACGACAAACTTCACTTTGGCTGGATCCAGCCTTTTCCAAATTGGAAAACACTTCTTCTAGATGCTTTAAGTGGTGTTCGAAATGAGAACAATTTGGGAAATTAACACCTGGTGTGGTCGTAAACTATTAAACCTGGTTGTCCTTATTATTGTAAATGTACCGAGCTTGGTTAAATTTGGCTGATGGGTTAAAAAGCATTTTGGGAAGATTTACACTCATACATACACACAGATACACAAATTGGAAGGTAATATCTAAATGTTATACCTATTTGCTTTGGAGAATGGTATAATAAAATGTTCCCAAACTTGGCGCAAGGAATATAAAAACACATTCACTTATACTGTGATATTAACACTAATATTTTCTGAATTTATACTCGATACCCGAACTTTTAATACTAGCAACGTCCCTGTCTATGTTGTTTCCAATACAGCTATTGGCAAATAACCAGTTCAGTGTTGATATACTGAGATTAATAACTAAGCCGCTAGTATACGTACTGTAACACATACTCTCATTGGGCACAAGTCATAATAGCAGCATTGAATACATCAGCTGTTATACATGTTTGAAAAACATTCAGATTACTTAGTCATTACAATTTTCCCTACTATGTTTCTCAACACCAAAGGGTTATATTGCATTATTGATTCAATCTTTTCTTTATTACATGCAAAGTAATTTCAATTTATTCTTAGAATATTTTAAACCGAGTTCTCCATCAAATTTCCTTTTTCTCATAAGCAGCTGGTAATTTGCTTCCATTGTATTCTCTTTCAAAAGATTTACGTACATACTTACTTGTAAATCAGAGTACCAATGTCCGAGTTCTGAAAATACATGTTCATGTTTTATGATCACTAATTTACTGTAACAAGCTTACAAAAATCCCTATCAACACTCCTATATACATCCTCACCGACTAACTGTAGTTGCTTGTATCGGCTGCACAGTGATACCAACCTGCGACTCTCTTCCAGTAGCGAGGTTGCAGCATAGACTAAAGATGAGCTTGACCGCTTATTCGTCTTCTGCGCATGTACCGAACATTGATCTACCAAAATAACACAAATGTCAAAGTTGACCATGCGAAAGTGTTTGTTTATATCATATTTTTAAAATGATAAGCACTATTATATGAATAGAATACTTTTACCAACTTGAATTTAATCAAACTGAATTCAAACTGGTTAGAGGAAGTATACATACATCACAAAGCAATTGTTTATAAACCAGTTTTCTAACCTAAAATCCAAATCATGCAGTTTTCACTAGACGTGTTGGCAGAAAAGCAGTTCAATGTTAATACATGGAGATTGGGTGTGCGCAGCCAGCGAGATCGGCCTACTTCATCTTTAGACTATGGGATTGAGGAACTAGCCTGGGGAAACAGTGACATCAAGACGATGGTGACCGGCTCTGCACAGAAGTAATAAATGTAAAGTAGTTGTGTTGTAAGGACGGGTGTTGCCTGTGAGGGTATGCAACTTGACCAGCTCTATATGTTACAAACGGCTGGAACAAAGTCGCTCTGGGGCAACAGTCGGCCACCGCGAGGATATAGCAGCAATATGCATCTTGTAATATTGCTACATACCGTCATGTGTGCCGTTTTCTTGTGTCTCTCTTGGTTAGAATCACTGTTGGCATTAGCAGTATTCCTGTTTGCAAACCGTGGTTCGACGAGTCGTTGGACCACACAAGTGACAATTTTGCTTCAGAGTGAACACATGCACTGTCACAGAAATTTGCCATAAAAATCATTCAGAAACTGTTAATGTTGGAATACCGGCACATAGATAAATTTTTACCAAACAATTTTCTTGCGCTGTTGCATGTATATACAATAAGTCGTACGATGATGCTGCTGTTGTTCTTCGCATGCCTTATACAATAATTCTAGAAGAACAGTTCACATGACATGGCACAATATTTGCCTAGTTTTATGAATAAATGGGTATACATGCAGAGTAGATGCCACACTTCAAATTAAATGTGGAGCACAAAATGGAAAATAAGCAGTTTGTAAGTTTTTTATGATATTCACTGATCTACATATGTACCCTTCTCAGAACCTTAGTTGAAGTGTGATTGTATATTTACCATAAAGACTCCAGGCCAAGCTGACATCATAAGCAGCTTTTTTAAAGAAAGAGTTTTTTTTTTTAAAATATATATTTCCTGTTGGGAATAAATGTACATTGACATAAGGGATCAGTGCTATATTGGTTCAATTATATTTATGAAAATTGTTACGAAATCTCTTGCAGGGACCCTTATTGTTACTCCGGTCAGTATCAGCGGGTCTGCCCAGTCCGCAGGGGTCTGCCCAGTCCACAGAAGTCTACCCAGTTTGCAGGGGTCTGCCAGTTCGCAGGGGTCTGCCAGTTCGCAGGGGTCTGCCCAGTCTGCAGGGGTCTGCCCAGTCCGCAAGGGTCTGCCAGTCCTCAGGGGTCTGCCCAGTTCACAGGGGTCTCCAAGTTCGCAGGGGTCTGCCCAGTCCGCAGAAGACTGCCCAGTTCGCATGAGTATCCAAGTTCGCAGGGGTCTGCCCAGTTCACAGGGGTCTCCAAGTTCGCAGGGGTCTGCCCAGTCCTCAGGTGTCTGCCAGTTCGCAGGTGTCTGCCAGTTCGCAGGGGTATGCCCAGTCAGCAGGTGTCTGCCAGTTCGCAGGGGTATGCCCAGTCCGCAGGGGTCTGCCAGTCCGCAGGTGTCTGCCCAGTCCGCAAGGGTCTGTCAGTCCTCAGGGGTCTGCCCAGTTCACAGGGGTCTCCAAGTTCGCAGGGGTCTGCCCAGTCCGCAGAAGACTGCCCAGTTCGCATGAGTATCCAAGTTCGCAGGGGTCTGCCCAGTTCACAGGGGTCTCCAAGTTCGCAGGGGTCTGCCCAGTCCTCAGGTGTCTGCCAGTTCGCAGGTGTCTGCCAGTTCGCAGGGGTATGCCCAGTCAGCAGGTGTCTGCCAGTTCGCAGGGGTATGCCCAGTCCGCAGGGGTCTGCCAGTCCGCAGGTGTCTGCCCAGTCCGCAAGGGTCTGTCAGTCCTCAGGGGTCTGCCCAGTTCACAGGGGTCTCCAAGTTCGCAGGGGTCTGCCCAGTCCGCAGAAGACTGCCCAGTTCGCATGAGTATCCAAGTTCGCAGGGGTCTGCCCAGTTCGCAGGTGTCTGCCAGTTCGCAGGGGTCTGCCCAGTCCATAGAAGTCTGCCCAGTTCGCAGGGGTCTGCCAGTTTGCAGGGGTCTGCCCAGTCTGCATTGGTCTCCAAGTTCGCAGGGGTCTGCCCCGTCCGCAGGTGTCTGCCAGTTCGCAGGGGCCTGCCCAGTCCTCAGAAGTCGGCCCAGAGCTCGACTCGTTAAGAGGTTCTATTTTGACCACAGATTCCTCCATTAACTCCCCCACTGAATCTGTGTTTTCTATAGACACAGTGACAGTGTTCTGTTTTTTCTTTTCTAGAATCACAACATCTCTTCTGGTTGTTACTTTGTTCTTTACTGGATCATAAATTCTGTAACCTTTAACATTCTCAGAAAATCCCACTTGTATGTGTTTCTTGGATTTTCTGTCCCACTTGGTTCTCTTTTCTTTCGTACATGTGCCATTACTGGACTTCCAAATATTCTTATATGTTCTAAATTTGGCTTTCTTCCGGTCCACATCTCATATGGAGTTTTTTTAATGCCTGAAGCAGCTGATCTGTTTTTATAAATAAACTGCAGTATTGGCTGCTTCTGCCCAAAACTTCTTTTCCAATTCAGCTTCGAAGAGTAGACACCTAGCCCTTTCGACAATGGTTCGGTTAGACCTCTCACTAAGACCGTTTTGTTCTGGTGTATAAGAGTTATTCTTCTGGTGGAGTATGCCTGCACTCTTCAAAAAATCTTCAAAATCTTTGCTACAATATCTGCGCCCATTGTCAGTCCTAAAGATTTTGATTTTTCTGTTTTGATAATTTTCTACCATCGACTTGAATTCCTTAAAATAACTTAATGTTTCACTTTTTGCCTTCAGAAAATAGATGAAAGTCATTCTACAAAAATCATTGATGAACAGTAGAAAATATCTGGCACCGCCAATTGAATTGCACTCCATCGGACCTCAAATATCTGAGTGAATGATTTGAAGTGTTGCTGTTGCTCATGTACCCGTGGGAAAAGATAACCCGGCTTGTTTTCCTTCACAACAAATCTCACAGTTTGACTTGCTGGTTACAAATGCGTCAGGATAATCCATCCCTTCAACTAATCCACGTTTCATTTTATTCATATCATTGCTATTAATATGTCAAGAGTCGCCTGTGCCATGTGTCACCATCAACAGCTGATGTAGAAGTAAGTAGACAGCTCTCTGTTGTTTTTAGACACAACTTATAAACTCCATCAATCAGTGCAGCCTCTGCAACTAAATCGCCTAATTTGTTTCGTATAAGGCATTTGTTGGGCTCAAACATGACGCTGTTTTCATTTTTGATTAACTCACTGACAGATAAAAGATTAGTCGTAAGGCTAGGCACGCACAACTCATTCTCTACGTTTATTTCATAATTACGACTTGTTGTGAATTTGACGTCTCCTGAACAAACAACAGGAACTTTTGTCTGATTAGCAATAATAATTTCAGGTAAGTTCGGTGAATGCAACGGATTCTTTATCCAATTTTCGTTGGCAGTCATATGCATGCTGGCTCCGGAATCCACGTACCAATCATTTTTATTGAAGTTTCCACTAAGAAAAACAACGTTGAAAGTGTTAGACTGTTTCTTCTTATCTGCCTTTTCATGTAAAAGAGGACATTGGTTCCGATAATGGCCCGTAATTATTGTTTTTGTATTTCTGTTGACATTTGAGTTTGACGTCGACGTTTGGGAAGTCTGACAATGCTTGCTAGTGTTGCCGTGATTATTTTTCTTTTTGATCCAACCTTTTGCAACTAATGCTGAATTACGTTCCGTTTCACTCATGTCGACAGATTTCGTATCCAATAGTTTGGTTTTAATTGAATTAGCCGTAATATCGATTCCTGAGTGTTCAATAGCCATGATCATTGCCATGAACCGTTCTGGTAATCCAGCTAGCATCAAAGATCAAACCCACTCATCGTTGATCTCGAAACCTGTACCAGATAATCGCTGCGAGGTTTCCATTATTTGTGTCACATGATTCGTCATATTTTCACAACTTTCCAATCTGATCAATATTAGATGACGGAGCAAAGTAATTCTCCTCGAAAATCCTGAATCGTCGAACAAAGTCTTTAGCGTTGTCCACAATTGCTTCGTGGTGTTTGCGTGTTTTATGTGCACAAATAACGATGCAACGATCGTCAAAATCACCTTCGCACGTGCCTTTATGTCTGCCGCGACGACTGCTCCAGCAGAAACAGGAGTTTCTTGCTTCAGATACTTGTCTGCACCTTCGAGTATCAACAAGTTTTAGACGGCGAATGCCCAATTGTCGTAATTTTCACGACCTTTGAGCTTTGGCATGTTAGCTAGATAGTTGGAACTCATTTTCAATAACAGAAACACAAAGAACTAACAATAAACTATTACTTTTCTGCCAAATTAATGGTCTGGGCCCATAACCTAATAAAACGTATGAATTTCAGTTCACAAGTACGCATTTATTTATTTACTTATACCATAGACTATGATAGACAGAAACAAAGTTCACTATTTACAATCCATAGAGATAGATCTATGTACAAAGTTACCTTAAATCCCCATTAAATGGCGATAATATATATTTTTATATCAATTTATAACAAATAGATAAATAGAAAAAGCATTCAAATGTAATCATTACCTTAATTGGTTCAATTTCTGTTAAGGTCGTGCAGGCTAGGAATTTAGTAACATGAGTTCCGAGCATTTATTGGAACGTTTACGAAGAGCGAAGACGGTATTGTGAAGTAGACATCGACAACCGATAAGTACGCCACACATTCTCGTCACGCGTGTAATCGAATATCGTGCTCGTGACCTTCATTCGCTCACGGCCTGTGGTCTTCAAACCTTAGCTTCCTCCATGCCTTCGCGTGCGGCACCGATGTCGTGTTCTAGAACCCTAATGCGATCCCGAGGTTTAATTGATGGATGAAATGTTACGGAAGGCTCAGGTTGTTTTTTCAATTCATTAATAGATTTATCCTTTTACCCCTGTAATTAAGCCTACTAATGTTACTATTTTGCGACATGGTAGATTTTATTGCCCTATGTATGCACACTTCATCACAATTCAACATTTTATTAGTTGTTGGCCTTTATACTACGTTATTAAACCTGTGTTACCATGAAACAGGTCATTGGCCATTCCGCAAGTGAATGTTTACTATTGGCTATTAGAGTCCTGTGGGCGTGCCACACACACACACATGCCTGCACACACACACACACACACACACACACACACACACACACACACACAGAGAGAGAGTAGGCTAATGGCAGAAGTCAAGCGACTGAACAGGGTTTTGCAGTTTAAGGAGTGTTTGCAACGAAAAAAATTATTTTATGTTTCTACTCAGTGGCGTGTGTTGAACCGTTGCAAGGTAAGTTGGCGTTAGCTGTGTGCTGTACCCTGTTGCTTGCTAGTTTATACTTCCACCACTAAAACGTAGTTTGACAGCTGACGCCATCGTGTAATGTGTCCCTTGCTGCTCGCTTGTGAGTGGTCGGAATACTTTGGGACCAGGTCTTCCATGGTGCACCAAGTCAATTTTTGTGCATCCAAGATTGTTTCAGGCATCTCTTCTAACATGATAACTTCTGCCACCTTTGGTACTTCAAAGGTGGGTGTTGAATGAGGCAACCTGCCCAAGGTGTCTGCATGTCCAATCTGAACTCCCGGCTTGTAAATGATCTTGTAGTCATGCATGCCTAGTAGCAGACTCCAACATACCACTCGTGGTGACAACATGTCTGGGGTTTGGCGCCTTGAATCCAACAGTCGCTGGAGGAGCGGTTTGTGATCTGTAACCACTGTAAAAGATCTACCTGCCAAGTACTGCTAGAATTTCGTCACACCAAACATTACAGCCAAGGCTTCCTTATCGATCTGAGCATGAAGTCCACTCACTGTTTCTTCAGATGTTTTGAAACAAACCTTTAAAAAATAACCCTAGGAATATTGTCGTGTGACGGTTTAGGGATAATAGAGCGACGCTGACCCACAACCACCCCCCCCCCCAGCATAACCAGGCGACACGTGGCACGAGGCAGGTGGTGGACCGC